>CAUYLG010028584.1:0-152920 GCA_963573385.1 Cacajao melanocephalus
GTGTGCGCCACCATGCCCAGCTAATTTTTGTATTTTTAGTAGAGACAGGGTTTCACCATGTTGACCAGGATGGTCTCGATCTCTTGACCTCGTGATCCACCAGCCTCAGCCTCCTAGAGTGCTGGGATTATAGGCGTGAGCCACCACGCCCGGCCTATATCTTTTTAATCCATCTTTCTGTATACATACATACATAGGTACATATGTGTTTATAAACACACACACACACACACACACACACATAGAGATACACACATACACCCTTAGGAGTGGAATTGCTGGGTCACATGATAATTCTAACTTTAATGTTTTCCGGAGCAACTTATTTTACATTCTCACCAGCAATGAATAAAGGTTGCAATTTCTCTATATCCTTGACAACACTTGCTCTTGTCTGTCTTTTTTATTTAAGCCATTTCTGGTGGGTGTAAAGTGATATCATTGTGGTTTTGATTTGCATTTCCCTAATGACTGATGATGTTGCAAATTCTTTCATAATCGATTGGCCATTTGTATATTTTCTTTGAAGAAAGGTGTATTCACATTCTTTGTCCATTTTTAAATTGGGTTACTTGTCTTTTTATTTTTGAATTGTAAGAGTTATTTACATATTCCAAATGCAAGTTTCTTATCATATCTATGATATATGTTCTTCCACTCTGTGGATTGCCTTTTCATTTTCTTGATACTATCATTTGTAGCACAAAAACTTTTAATTTTGATGTGGTCTAATTTGTCTGTTTTCTGTTGTGACTTGCACTTTTGGTGTCAGATATAAAGAACCATTATCTAATTCACATTCATGAAGATTTACTTGTAAGTTTTCTTTCAAGTAGCTTACAGTTTTAGCTCTTACATTTAGGTCTGTGATCCAATCGGGGGCTAATTTTGAATTTGAATCCTTTTTTCTCTCCCTTATAGACACTTGTGATAACATGTCAAATCCACCCGGACTATTCAGGATCATCTCCCCATTCCAATATCCTTAATTTAATTACGTCTCTAAAGTCCCCTTTGCCATATAAGGTGACATTCCCAGGCTCTAGGGGTTAGGACATAGAGATATTATGAGGCCACTATTCAGCCAATGGCAGTGACCTTGGTGAAGATAATTTCCCCACAGCTAGGGTGAAGTGGCAGAACTCAGAGGGCTGAGGTGTGCCTAGGACCTGGGATGGATGACTCATTTGAGACTTGAGAATGGGCTTGTGTTAGTCAGGGTTCTCCAGAGAAACAGAACCACTCGGTTCTCTCTCTCTCTCTCTCTCTCTCTCTCTCTCTCTCTCTCTCTCTCCCTCTCCTACCCTCTTGGAGGGACTGAAGAAAATCCCAAGATCTACAGTTCAAGGTCCAAAGAAGCAGGAGGGACAATGGTGTAGGTCTCAGTCCAAGTCTGAAGGCATAGGAAGAGCAGTGTCCCAGCCTGAAGACCACCAGGCAGAGAAGAACGTCTCCTTCCTCAGCCCTTGGTTCTATTGAGGGTTTCAACAGATTGGATGAGGCCCACCCACACTGGGGAGGGCATCTGCTTTACTCAGTCCACCAACTCAAATGTTCATTCCATCCGGAAACACCTCCACAAATACGCCTGGAATAGGGTCTGACTAGATATCAGGGCAAGTTGACACATAAAATTAACCATCACAGAGCTAAAACCAAACCAAACCAAACAGGCATCTGCCAGGAAGAGAAAGAATGGCCAGTCAGAAAAGGCAGAGGGCAACAGGAGAGGATGGTGTCAGGAAGCTCAAAGAGAAGGGCAGATTAAAAAGGGGGTGTTCAGCATCAGCAGGCATCACTACAAAGACAATAAATGGACTGAGAAGCTCCCTCTGCCTTGGGCATGGGGCTTAGACTTTGCCGGGGTGTGAGAATAGCAGGGTATGGGAGAGCGGCTGACTTACGGATTCTGATATGGAAACATGAGCTGCAGATGCAGAAACAGGGATATAGATTATTATTATATTATTTGTTTATTTATTTTTTGAGACAGAGTCTCCTTCTGTCATCCAGGCTGGAGTTCAGTGGCGTGATCTTGGCTCACTGCAACCTCTGCCTCCCGGGTTCAAGCGATTCCCCTGTCTCAACCTCCCGAGTAACTGGGAGTACAGGAAGGCACCACCATACCGGCTAATTTTTGCATTTTTTTAGTAGAGATAGGGTTTTGCCATGTTGGCCGGGCTAGTCTCAAACTCCTGGCCTCAGGCGATCCTCCTGCCTTGGCCTCCCAAAGGGCTGGGATTACAGGAATGATCCACGGAGCCCAGATGGATATAGATTACTTTTTAGGAGCTTGGCTAAAATGGAAAATAGAAGCAAAAAGCACAGTCTGGGAGTGAGGATGAAGGGCCCCAGACTTTTAGGGGCCGAACCCAAAAGCCAAAACCAAAGTCTCTGAGACAGCACAGTAGCCTCAGCCCTCCAACTTAATAAAGAAAGACATGACGGAAAAGTTGTGGCCCTCCATTTTTCAGCTCTAACTGTGAAGGGGGAGCCTCTATCTTCCCTGCTTAGATCCTCCAAGCTATGTATCCAGAGCATAACGTGACCAAGAAAATTCCTGCACATAACCCCAAATATTATAAAATTAGAAGCACTTGCAAGCCCAGCCCTCAAAGATGGGATGAGATGCCTTCCTTTACTCTGGTGCTTGTGTGGGTTAGTGAGTCAGGAAAGCGCTATGTTGAGAATGAAATCCCATAGCTTGCCCCTGTATGGGCAAAACACCTTTCTTTCTCCTTCTGAACATCGTTCTATTCTTTTTCTTGGCAAGGGAACGACATTTGTTTGCAGAAAAGTGGGCCAATCTGGAGAAATCACGATAACTGGACCTTGCCTTTTCTGGGGTTAGTTTTCATTCTGCCTTGTAAAAAATGTAGCCACTCTCCCAGTTTTTAGTTTTATCCTCCCTTCTGTCCTCCTCACTAGGTTTGGTTCTGTCTCCTCTTCTCTAGGTGCTCTTCTCTGGGCTGCGATGATTTGTGCTATACTTTCACGTTCTCCTGCCTTTGTTCTCCACTCGTTTCATTCCAGCCCCTTCTACCCACCCTCCCTGCGTTCCTCTGTTCTCCCCCATTTTGATCAGGAGAAGCTGCTCCCTGGGAATCTGAGACCCTCTTCTGAGCAAGAGCTCAAGATACCACGGCAGGGCCCCCGGAGTCCTCATCTCCCTCGGGAGGGGGAGGCAGGGGGCTGAGAGGAGCAGCAGCCCCAGTCCAGCCCAGCTTGCACCCGACACAGAAAGGGTGACAACCCTCATCAGCCTGGAGGCTGCAGAATCCCAGAAACACATTTGGGTCTGCCTTTGTGAAAGAAAATGATACTCGTGCAGGCAGGTGGTACTATTTTGGAGAACATTTTTATGTGCAATTTAGAGTGCACATTCTACACACAGCTCAGACAGAAATAATCAGTTTAATGTGTGTCTGCACTGTCATGCGGTCAAGCTTTAGGTGAGAGCAGATTTACACACTGAAATCAAAAGGAAATAGCAGGAGCCGTCTTCTGCTACATTCCATGACAATAAATGGTCACCCGATGGAGGGCTGCCAACCCGACTCTCCTCTCCTTTTATTCCTTCCCAGAAAGTGCTTGCGTTTGAAAGAAAATTAGTTTCCAAGGTGCGTGAGTGCCTCTGTTAAATATTGATTTTTATTAACAGGGGCACATGTAAACAAAGGCTACATCGAGAAATCCCTGGCAGCGAGGGTGAAGTATGCTTCTTGTCAGGCGGTTTTCCTTAAAACAAAGTGTAAGGAAGTTTATAGGAATTCTTGAGCGGGTGTTTCAGTTCAAGAGGATGCCCTGTTTCTCTGATGTCAGCTACAGGAGACGGTCAAACCAAGGATCTCTGGCACTGGGCATTTGTCACTGTGGGTTGTCATTAAGGAAAAAGCGGTTTGCTTGCAAAGGGGCTGGGAGGGTGGAGAAATAACAGTGAAATAACAAGGTTCCCAGCATCCTTTTCAGAAAGTTCACCCTCCAAATGAAAGAATTGAAGATGATTGTTAAAATGCACACATCCTTGAAAGTAGGCGAGTGCCAATACATTAGGCGGTTAGAAGCCCCTGAGTCAAGCCACGAGGCAGATCTACATACGGGGTAATATTCAAAATATGCATGTGTCACCCTTTGGCTCCCTGAAGTAACGAATCAGTGAGGACTTTGCAAAAGCAGCCGGGCCAAGGGTTCTGGATCGCCATGGTCAAAGACTGCAGAGTTGGAGAGAAGAAAGTTTCAGATTAAAGGGGAGCATTTTCCCTCTGAAATAATTGTGATACAGGATTTGATTTTTTTTTTTTAAGAAAAACAATGTTCTTCCTGCTGTGATGAATTTATTCTGGAGGTTTGAAAGGAAATGTATCCCCCGGGGAGCATGAGGACCCTGAGTCTGGAGGGTGAAGTCTGCGATTTCAGCACATGTGTTCTCATTTATCAAGGGGCAGTGCTCGGGTGTGAAGGGGGAAAATACAAAGAGTGAAAAGATTCAAGGGGATCAAATTATTTTTCCATTTGTCTCAGAAGGAAAGAAAGAAAGGAAATAAAAGAGGGAAGGAAAATCATTTCATTATGTGGCAACCAAGCGCGACCAGGGGTAGCAACCAGAGTAGCAAGCAAGTAGCAACTTTATTTTTCCGAGCAGCTCACTCTAGGGTGTCCTGAGTTTTCCAGGGTGCAGTCTGTGACTGCGGAATTTGAAAACAGCAGGAGCGCAGAAACAGAAGTTGCAGAGATGTCTACAGTTGTCATCTCTCAAACACCCTCTCCTGTGAAGATCACTCCTAGCGCCACCTGGAAGGATCGCTTCCAGGGGAAAGTGGAAAAAGAAAACTATTAAGTTGAACATTGACTTCCATGCTAGGCATGTTACATGCATTTCTTTCCCTCTGAATAAGTCTGCAAAATAAGTATGATTATTCCCATTCCAGAGATAAGCTAAAAGTTTCAATTATCTTACAGGCCTTGTTGAAAGAGGCGCAGCTAGCAGTGGAGGTGAGATGGAGCGGGGCCAGTCAGCGCCAAGGTTTGGTTATTCCACTCTGCCTTCCCCTGGGCTGTCCCTGACATGTTAGCTTGAGTTCTGAAGGTCCACTTAGCAACACAGGAAAGGCCACAAGGATCACCATCCCTCCATGGCTTACATGCTATTTTTATGTTTGTTTGTTTTTTTTTTTGAGCCAGGGTCTCACTCTGTCACCCAGGCTGGAGTACAGTGGTATGATCGTAGCTCACGGCAGCCTTGATCTCCTGGACTAAAGACATCCTCTAGCCTCAGCCTCCTGAGTAGCTGGGAGTACAGGTCTGTACCACCATGCTTGGCTAATACTTTGTTTTATTTTATTTTTAGAGATGGGGGGGGCTCTTGCTACGTTTCCCAGGCTGGTCTTGAACTCCTGGCCTCAAGCAATCCTCCTGTCTCAAAATCCTGAAGCTCTCAGGTTATAGGTGTGAGCCACTCCACTCAGCCTTAAATGCTATTAAACAAGGGAAATCAGTAGGTTGGTGGATGTACTCAAAGGGCAGGAATGAGAACAGCACACTGAGACTCATTTGGGGAACAGGAACTGTGCCTTCCAGTCACTGTGGAGTAAGGCAGAATGGAGCAAGTCTGACGTGCCCCCTAACTCACCCAATCTGTGATGGGGAGAACAGTTACTCATCACCATGGGGGATTAATAAGGTCTTATCTGCTGGTCTGGCCGCTTGGCTATGCTGTGACATAGGACGCTGGCTGATGATCAGAGGCTTTGCCAGGTTTAGAACACACCTATGTGTGAAAAGCTTTGGGCTTTGAACCTGTTCCACTTCCCAGGGGCACTTCGAAGGGTTAACGTTGACTTTCCCCATCCCGACCCTTCCCAGGGGCCCACAGCCTTATCCGAAGAACTTGGTCCCACGCCCTCCGCCCTCCCGGCTCCACAAGCCTTTCTCTCAGGCTCCTCCAGAAAGGGACACCCATAAAATTCCTGTTGGTCATCACCACATTCCAGAATTCCTCCGTGGTCACGGATTGGGCCTCACCTTGACCCTGAGTGCTGGGCTGCAGAGAGATGAAATTCGTTCCCAGGTTCCCGTAGTTCAGGGGAGAGAAGGAGGGAGCTGTCCCAAAGCCCAGGCCTCCGCAGTTTTTGAAACCCAAGCCCCACTTTTCTTTGAAGTCTAAATGTGGACCTATTGTTTTTTCCCGATAATAATAAACAGGGGCAGGAGAGAGGAAAGCAGATGGGGAAAGAGGAGGAGGGCAGGACCAGGTCCTGTCAAGTAAAATTACCCCAACTCTGCCTTTGAAGGGGCACAGCCTCGGTTCTGTGGTCAGCGTGAGAGTGAGGGGTAGGCCAGGCAGGGTGGGGTTTGCCAAGAAATCAAGGGTCCTGAAATATGGTCATCGAGGGAAAGGGGCTACGCGGTCGTTCAGTTAGGAGGATGGGCCGTGGTCCTGCTGGACGTGCAAGGGCAGCCTGGGCTCTGGCCGCAAATGTGAGCTTCCAGTCCCCTCTCACTGCCTGTGCCCTAACCTCAGGAGGTGTCTTCTGCCTCCAGTGAGTGGCCCCAAACCATGAGTTTCTTCGGTCTAGAACCCTCCCCTCCCCTTAAAGTGGCAGAAACAAATGTTTGGAAACAAAGGTGAATTGAGAGTGACAGCTCGTGACCTGGTGCGTGTCAAGTCACTCAGTCCGAGCGGCCGCCGGACACTGTGTCATCAGGCCAGGGTTGATTCCTGCAGACCGTAAGTCTGAGAAGCAGCCCAAACCTCTGGTCCCTGTTCAGAGGAGAGGAGAGACTCTCCCCACAGGATGTGTGTTTGTGTTGCCTGAGGATCCACGGGCCCTGTGGCACTGCTCCTAGCACAGGAAAAGCAGACAGAACAGGTGTGGGGTAAGGACCCGCAGCAAGGTGGAAGCTCTTTCCTCAGCCCGAGGCCTCAGCAGAAGGCTCAGCAGGCTAGCAGTCTCAGTTTCCCACATTAAAAACATGTGAGTGGGCCAGGCTTAGTGGTTTATACCTGTAATCCCAGCGCTTTGGGAGGCTGAGGTGGGCGGATCACTTGAGGTCAGGAGTTCGAAACCAGCCTGGCTAAGATGGTGAAACCTGTCTCTATTAAATACAAAAATTAGCTGGGTATGGTGGCAGGCGCCTGTAATTCCACCTACTTGGGAGGCTGAGGCAAGAGAATCACTTGAACCCGGGAGGCAGAGGTTGCAGTAAGCTGAGATCACGCCACTGCACTCCAGCCTGGGTGACAGAGCAAGACTCTGTCTCAAAAACAACAGCAAAAACCATGGGAGGGAGTGAGAGGCAGACCCGGGTTCAAGGCTGCAGCCCCTGCCCCTTACCATGCAAGTGACCTGCAGCAGTTCTCCTCTGAAGCAGATGCGGGTAGTACTAGCCAGCTCTGGGGGCCGATGCAAGGATTCAATGAGGCAACATATGCAACCACTTGAATAGTCCATCCCCTTCCGATTATTAGCCGTTGTGATTCAGCTAAAAATCAGCCAGGGAGATCTGTAAAGAGGGCAGCATTGCCCAGAGCCAGTTGATGGAAAGTCTGGGATTTGAACCCTCATCTGTCTGGGCAGGCAGCTTTCAGGATGGCTCTGTTCAGCCCCACCTCCTGGAATTCACATCCTGGGTAATCCCTCCCCAATATTGTATCCATAGATCCAGCACAAGTGACCATATGTCCTGTCCACAATTAGGTGGCAAGAGTCTGTGGCTTTCATCTCCGGCTCTCCAGCTTGGTCATTCACCTCGTTCGGGAGGCCAGCCACCATGTCCGAGGACACTCAGGTCACCCATGGGGGGGCCCAGGCGGTGAGGAGCCAAGGTCTCCGAATTGCCAGCGAGGAACTTTGGCCAAGCAGCAGCTGTGGGCGAGCTGGAAGCGGAGCCCTGGTGTGGCAGCCAGGCTCAGCCAACAGCCCGCCTGGAACTCAGCTCAGCCTCCGGGTTCCCATCCCACAGAAACCACGAGAATAAACTGTGAGGTTTGGGGAAATTTGCTACATAGTCATAGATACCTCTGTCTTTACATCACACCCTTCAACACTAGTTTTCATTTTGTTTACTCTTTCAGCAAATATTTACTGAGTACCTGCAATCTGCGCCAGGCCTCAAGCTCAGGGAGCCGAGGAAAGCAATGGGGGCCGGGGTCGGGGGTTGGGAGGTAGGTGTCAGCCTGGGAGGGGCCAGAAAGGGAGCAGGAAAACTTAGGGGAACTCAAGCCTAAAATGGGCGTGAGCACTAAGGGCGTGGAGAGAGAGGAAGCAGAGGGGAATGGGGGGAGGTTCAGAGCCATTAGGAGGGGTGGGTGAGGCACTGGTGGGTGAGTGTGAGCTGACCAAGGGCTGCTGCAGCTCTCACCAAATGTGTGCAGCCATTAGGCTCCACAGCTTCTCGGAGCCCCACATGGAGACTGGACCCCCAGAGCTGATTCTCATCAGGTTCCCAGCAGATGGACCCTGGGAAGAGGGACCATTCCTTTCCTGGCACTGCCAGAAGAACGTTCCACAGACTTGGGGGGAGGTGGGGGTAGAACCACAGAAATGTATTGTCTCATGATTCTGGAGGCTGGAAGTTCAAGGTCAACATGGGGGCAGGGTTGCTTTCTTCCAGGCCTTCACCCAGCCCCTGGGGGTTTCCCCGCAAGCTTTGAGTTCCTCGATCTCTGCCTCACCCACTCTTTGCTTCATCTGCATGTGGCCTTCATCTCTACCCGCCTCTCTCTGTGTCTACATTTCCCCTTTATAACGACACCAGTCACAGTGGATTAGGCCCATTCTGATGACTTCACCTAAACTCGATCACCTCTCTAAAGACCTTATCTGCAAATAAGGTCCTATTCTCAGGTCCTGGGGGTTAGGACTCCACATAGCTTTTGGGGTGGGAGGGGCGGTACTCAGTTCTACCCACAGCAGGGACGGGGCAAGGGTAAGCTGAGGGAAGTCTTTTAGGATCACCCAGAAGTTCATAAATCGTTAGTCTCCAGATGGCTTTTACAATGTGTCCCGAGCAGTTAAGGAGGCAGAAACTAAGCGATTCCACTGGTGTCAGAGGAAGAAGCCACCCTGTTCTCCCCATCTCAGTGCCAGCAAAAACGCAGCCCGTCTTTACCTGGAGCTGTAGGTGGGGTTGTCTTCAGTGGTGTATCAGGGGACTCAGGCTGCCATAACCTGTAGGCCAAATACCACAGACTGGGTGGCAGGGATGACAGAATGTATCTCCTCACAGTTCTGGAGGCCAAGTCCAAGGTGAAGGTGTCTGCAGGTCAGTGTCTCCTGAGGCCCCTCTCTTTGGCCCGCAGACACCTGCCTTCCCACTGGGTCCTTACGTGGCCTTTCTTCATTTGTGGGCCCCTGGTGGCACTTCCTTTCTTACGAGGACATCCACCATCCGTTATGCTGGAATAAGATCTTACCCTAATGACCTCATTTAACTCAATGTCTTCCTTAAAGCCCTTATTTCCAAATACTTACATCCTGAGGTCCTAGAGCTTGGGACCTCAAAATATTAATTTTGGGAGAGGGGGATACAGTTTAGCCAATACCAAGTGGCTGCAGAGAAAGTCAGTGTTCTTACTTATTGAGGATCAGTTAAATTGGTCTTCAAGTTGAACGGAAGAATGGATTTCCCCCGGGAGGCTGTGGGGAGACTCTCAGCTGGAGGTGCCTTTACAGGCCTGGCAGCACTTCAGCCTTCCTTGCCTGCAGGCTCTCCCCTCGTCCTCAGGTCTGTGGGGACAGTTCTGGGCAGGCTTTTCTGTCTCCCCTGTCATGGTGGAGTGGGTGCTGACCCTTGGGGCCAAGCAGAGTGGCCTTCTGTTTTGACTGTTCGTTTACTCACATTTTTCCTTTAAACCTAGACTGTCTTCTCTCTCCCCTTCTTATTTTTGTCTCTAACCCCCTCCGTTCCTCTTCGATGTAACTTTAAAGTGAAAACACATGGCTGCAAACCCAGGTCTCTCCATTTACTCAGCTGCACCTACTTATTCAATTTAAACTGGAAGGCCAGTTTACAAACTTTCAAAAATAAGTCCTGGGCCAATGAGGAGAACTGTATAAACACAGGTCTAATTTCATTTCTACTTGTTGCATTTTTTCTCTCTCCCTTGCAAATGACCTTCTTAGTTTAAAAGCCAGAACATATGTGCGTACACACATAGGCACACACACATTTTCTTTCTGGAAGTTTCTTGATTTCTAATTCTGTGACAAAATAAACAGGGCTTGAACGGAAAAGGAGAATTTTTAAAAGATGGTTTCCAGCAAACTGTCAATTAACATTAGTGACATCATTCAACACAATATCAGCTTAAAGGGCGTTAGGACAGAGTGTTTGGTTATCAGAAAAATGGCTAACTGAGTGAGTTCTGCTTTTCTCCATGAAAGACACACATACACTAGTTTGTCTAACTGTGATCCTAATCCTCTTTCACTTTGGAAAGGAAAAGGAAGCCAGCTTCAGAAAACAGGGTGAAGGACATATTTCTGGCAGTCCAGCTGTTCATATTTTGGTACAAAGGAACAAATATGAGAATGTTAGCTAACCCTGAAAAGCCCTGGAAATAATTTCAAGTTGCTTTATTTTATTTTATGATAAAATGCTATAGCCATATATGTTTTTTATTTGACCCAACTCAGACACAGCATTTTGACTTCACATTTCTGAAACACACAGAATCATCCAGAAGAGTCATTAAACTATCAGGTGTTAATTTCTTGCTATGGGTATGGCCCAGGGTGACACATTTTCATGAGTATCGTGTATGACCCTCCTAAAATGCTTGTTCAGGAACCTTCCCAACATCGCATTAGCAGGTAAGGGGTAAATGATTCAAATGCAAGTCCTGGGCGGCGCAGTGGCTCACACCTGTAATCCCAGCAGTTTGGGAGGCCAAGGTGAGCAGATCACAAGGTTAGGAGTTCGAGACCAGCCTGGCCAATATGGTGAAGCCCCATCTCTACTAAATATACAAAAATTAGCCAGGCATGGTGGCATGCGCCTGTGGTCCCAGTGGCTCGGAAGGCTGAGGCAGGAGAGTCACTTGAACTTGGGAGGTGGAGGTTGCAGTGTGCCAAGATCCTGCCGCTGTACTCCAGCCTGGGCAACAGAGCAAGACTCCGTATCAAAAAAATAAAAACAAACAAAAAAACCCAAAACACCACGTCTTATGGAGACAAAGGCAATGCTCTTTCTCTCAACTGGGAAGTTCAAACCAGTCTGAGGTCTTGTCATATTTTCAGATGTCACAAATGAACCTCCGTAAAGCAATACTTTTGTTATGAACTGCATCTTGTGTCCTTGAAATTTATATGTGGAAGCCCTACCCCCCCAACCCCCCAAATTGCAGCTGTATTTGGAGGGAGGGCCTTTAGGGAAGTAATCAAGATTAAATGAGGTCAAAAGAATCCTATCTAATAAGATAAGATTGTGCTTAAGAGCAGAGGAAGAGAGACCGGGGACCTCCCTCCCTATTCCCGTCCCCTCCCTTCTCCTCCCCTCCCGCCTCGGCTTACCCAGGTAGAGGCCATATGAGGACACAATGAGAAGGTGTCTTGGCCAGGGAGGGACAGTGGCTCCCATCTGTAATCCCAGCACTTTGGGGGGGCCAAGGCAGGTGGCTCACTTGAGGTCAGGAGTTTGAGACCAGCTTGGCCAACATGATAAAACCTCGTCTCTACTAAAAATACAAAAATTAGCTGAGTGTGGTGGTGCATGCCTGTAGTGGCAGCTACTCAAGAGGCTGAGGCAGGAGAATGTCTTGAATCCAGGGGTTCAAGAGGTTGCAGTGAGCCAACATCACACCACTGCACTCCAGCCTGGTCAACAGAGAGAGATTCCATCTCAAGAAAATAAATAAAATGAAAAAAACAAAAGGTGCCTTCTGCAACCCAAGGAGTCCTCACTGGAAACCAATCCTGACAGCACCTTGGCCTTGGACTTCCAGTCTCTAGAACTGTGAGAAAATAAATTCTGTTGCTGAAGCCACCCTCTGTGACATTTTGTCATGGCTACCCGAGTAGACTAATACAATTGTGTTGGGGGATCTTGGCTGGGGGCTGCTTTCCTAGTTTTATATCCCATTGAAAGAATCAGACTCTTGCCCTTAATGGCATCCCGTGTTTTACTCTGTGCAGGAGCCAGTATGACAAAACCTGGAGAAGATCTTGATCTTAGGACTTTATGGAAGAAGTGAAACATTAGATGACCGGACCCATACTGGAAATAAAAACCATAATGGCCTGAAAAAAAACCACTGCTAATGAAACACAGGGAAATTATAAAATTAGCTTCTATTTTCTACTTGGTTTAAAAACTAGTGAAAACCTTCCAAGAGGTAGGACTTAGGGTGTTACTCTGATGAAACCTAAGTTCTGCCCATCCTCAGCCTCTTATAAGGCCGCCCCCACCCCCTGCACCCTGTCCCATGTTGCATATTGCAACAGCAGTTTGTAGATTAGAATTTTGTTTTAAAGAAATTAGTCTGTAGATGTGCAATTGTTGGGATTCTTTTTCAGGACATCTTGTTATCAACGTTTCTAAAGAGACATTTTCCTTGCTATATTTTCTTATAAACATTTGGAGTTGGTTGTTGATGATCTCCTCCATCAGCTGGGTGGTTCTTCGTTCATCCCAGTTGGTTCTCTGCTTCACCTTCCCAGTTCTTCAGCAGAAGAGCGATTGCTAATGGAATTCACAAGGAAACAGATCCCCCATTTGAGCCAAAGCCCTCCCTGTGTAATATTATTTCACATTCCTCCAGCTGCGGGCATCCAGGGGTGTTATTTAAAAAAAAAAAAAAAAGAAATTTTGTGTCTGTTCTTATGTAAGCTACCCCTCAATGAAGTTCAGAAAGATAGCTGTTCATTATTAATCCTGACTGCTTTCCAAACAGCTGCAGAAAATGTAAGCCGGCTCTGCCAACACTTAGTCATCGAGCGCTTTCCCTCTTCCTACGAGAACTTCCTTTGGTGCACAGGGGCCTCAGTCCTCTAGTCCTTGGTTTGGTAACAAACAGAAATGAAAACAAGCCTGAACAGGTTTGGAGGTAACACCTCAGGTGCAACATGGAAGAAGCTTCTCATGAGTTTACTACTATACATTTTTTTGCCTAAGCAAAACTTACGCATAATAAATGGCAAAAGTACCCGGGCACAGTGGCTCATGCCTGTAATCTCAACACTTTGGGAGCCGAGGTAGGAGGATCACTTGAGGCCAGGAGTTGGAGACCAGCCTGGGCCACATAGTGAGACCCCATCTCTACCAAAAAAGAAATATATACTAGCTGGGTGTGGTGGTGTGCACCTGTAATCCCAGCTGCTCTGGAGGCTGAGGTGAGAGGATCACTTGAGCCCAAGATTTTGAGGCTGTAAGTGAGCTATGATTGTGCTGCTGCACTCCAGCCTTAGTGACAGAGCAAGACCCTAGCTCTAAAAAAGAAAAAGGAGGAGAAAGAGAGAGAGAGGGAAAGAGGGAAAGAGAGAGAGAGAAAGAGAGAGAGAGAGAAAGAAAAAGAAAAAGAAAGAAAAAGAAATCTTGACACGATTCATTTTTTACTAATAAACAAGGTGGAATTGGGGATCTAGGGGGGTGTGGATGGTTTTAGGAATGGATGTTGTGGAAGTAGATTCCTCATTGAGAATCTGAAGTCTCATTGATCCCAGGACAACTGTGCAGCCTGAGACTTGTAGTAGACGGGGTTCTCTAGAGGGACAGAACGAATAGGATGTGTATATATATATATATAGATAGATAGATAGATAGATAGATAGATAGATAGATATTTTTTTTTTTTTGGAGACAGAGTCTCACTTTGTCACCCAGGCTGGAGTAGAGTGGCGCCATCTCAGCTCACTGCAACCTCTACCTCCTGGGTTGAAGTGTTTGTCCTGCCTCAGCCTCCCGAGTAGCTGAGATTACAGGGGCACACCACCATGCCCAGGTTATTTTTGTATTTTTGGTAGACACAGGGTTTCACCATGTCGGCTAGGCTAGTCTCAAAATCCTGACTTCAGGTGATCTGCCCACCTTGGCCCCCCAAAGTGCTGTGATACAGGCATGAGCCACTGCACCTGGCCAAGAATAGACATATACATGAACGGGAGTTTATTAAGGAAAACTGGCTCACATGATCACAAGGTAAAGTCCCACTACAGGCCATCAGCAAGCTGAGGAGCAAGGAAGCCAATGGTGGATCAGCCCCTCAAAACCTCAAAAGTAGGGAAGCTGACAGTGCAGCCGTCAGTCTGTGGCCAAAGGCCCGACAGCCACTGGTAAACCACTGGTGTAAGTCCAAGAGTCCTAAAGCTGAAGAACATGGAGTCTGATGTTTGAGGGTGGGAAGCATCTAGCACAGGAGAAAGATGAAGGCTGGAAGACTCAGCCAGTCTGTTCTTCCATCTTCCCCTGCCTGCTTTATCCTGGCCACGCTGGCTGCTGATTGGATGGTGCCCCCTAGACTGAGGGTGGGTCTGCCTGCCCCAGTCCACTGACTCTAATGTTAATTTCCATTGGCAACACCCTCCCACACACACCCAGGATACATACTTTGCATCCTTCAGTCCAGTCAGGATGACACAATATTAACCATCACAGACCTGATCCCTTTTCCTCATTGGATCAACCACCTTAAACTCAACCAAGTCCCAAGAAAAGAGATTTTGTATTTGAACTCTTGAGAAGTCTTTAATTTTTTAAAATGAGTAAAATAAAAACAAAATCTAATGCCATTCTTGTTATCAGCCCAGGGGAGAATAAGGGTTTAGGGGTTCTAAACCCTTCTGAGCAGGCTGGGTTCTGGCCGCCTGTAGGTCATCGGGAAACTGAGTCTCCTTTATCAGCATCCCAGGATCCTAAAACGCTTTATCACCAATCACTACCCACTTGCAAGATTCCATTCAGTGTCCAGGACTTAGTTTCCACCTTTTGTTAACTCCTCATGTTAGACATTGCCATTAGTGTTTGTTCAGTTTATAGTTTAGATTTGCTTATGCACCCACTGGGTTCTTGCACAGGGTTTCTTTTTGCAGTTCAGATCTTCTTCTCTGTGATCCTTTTCCTTCTGCTTGAAGAATATTAAGTCCCTTTGGAAAGGTCTGTTTTAGTTAAGCTCTCTCTCTCTCTTTTTTTTTTTTTTTTGAGATGAAGTTTTGCTCTTTCACCCAAGCTGGAGTGAAGTGGCAAGATCTCTACTCACTGCAACCTCTGCCCCCTACCCAGGTTCAAGAGATTCTCCTCCCTCAGCCTCCCAAGTAGCTGGGATTATAGGTGCCTGCCACTACGCCCAGCTAATTTTTGTATTTTTAGTAGAGACAGGGTTTCGTCATGTTGGCCACGTTAGTCTCTAATTCCTGATCTCAGATAATCCACCTGCCTCGGCCTCCCAAAGTGCTGGGATTACAGGCGTGAGCTACTGTGTCTGACCAGTTCATTTTTATTTACCTGAAAACGTCCTTATTTCACTTTTATTCTTAAGAGGTAATTTTGCTGTGACTATAATATAATTAAAATACAATACACTACCTGTTCTTTTCTTCTCAAGTGCTTTAAAATGTTATTCTTTTGTCTTCCGTTTCCATTGTGTTTCTTGTTGAGAAGTCAGTTTTCTGCCTGATTGCATGGTTTTATAGGGTGATCTGTTTTGGCTCTGTTAGAATCTTTCCTTTGCTTTAGAGGGTCTATATTACCACTGCAATGAATCTAGATGTACGTGTGTTTTATTTATCCTGCTTGGGAATCATTATGTTTCCAGCATTTGAAGATTCAAGTCTTTTATCAATTTTGGAAAATTCTCAGCCATTATCTCATTGAATATTGCTTTCTTTCTATTCTTTAGAACTCCAATCAAATGTATATAGAACTTTTCATTCTATCCTCCATGTCTTCCTATTTTTCATCTCTTTGCTTTCTGTCTTGCATTCTAGGCAATTTCTTTACATTCAGATCTAAATTTCAGTTCACTAATCCTCTCTTCAGCTGAGTCTAATCTGCTGTGTGACCAATTAAGCAGCTCATGTCTTACTAACTGTATTTTTTATTTTTTGAAGTTTGCTTCGGTTATTTTTGAAATCAGCCTGGTCTTTTGAGATGGCATGTTCTTCTTTTATGTATTATTTATTCTTTCATATTAATTTTACATTTTTTTATAATCATTTTAAATTTATTTTTACATTAAGTCTCTTTTCTTTTCCTTTCCTTAAAAATAACTGATATAGGAGTTAAGAAAGAATTACTTAGGCAGATAGCAAGGGAATGAGAGTCCTCTGTAAGGCTTTTCTTTTTAATAAAAAGCAGCCCCAAATCATTTTTTAACAAAGAGCAGCCTGCAAGCTAGGAGCTTGCTCCGGTGAATGCCAGCAGGAACTAAGGACTAGACATGTTCAAGATGGCAGCTCCATCTTCTCTTCTCTGCCAGCCGCCGGTACTGTGAAGGAGCAGACAAGATGGCATTGATCAACTGGAATGCCCGTTCGCATAAGAAGATTAGGGTGGAGTGATGAGCCTTCCTCATACACTTTGTAGACATCATACCTGATCAAACCAATCTGTGAGCCCTAAATCAGATGCCACCTTCTCCAGCCTGCCTTTAAAATCTGCTGCAGCCTGCTGCCCTTCTGGACATCTCTCTCTCTCTCTCTCTCTCTCTCTCTCTCTCTCTCTCTTTCACAAGGAGCTGCTCTCCTCTCTCCTTTCTTCTGTTTATTAAACTTTCTGCTCCTTAACCCATCCACATGTGTCTGTGTCCTAAATTCTTTCTCGGCATGCAAAAATGAACCACAGGGTATATACTCCAGACAGCATAGCCACTCATAACCAGTAGAATTTCAGAATATAAAAATTCATATTAAAAATATGCAGCATATTAAACATAATTTTAATACATTTTGATATTGGTAGTTCTCCTATTTGTAGTATTTAGGAGTGTAAATCAGCTGTTGATTATTTCTACTGACTCTTATTCCCAGTAGAATGTTTTCTTTCTCTCTCTCTCTTTCTCCCTTTTTCACTCACTGTCTCTCCCAAGAGCTCATTTTCCATGCAAATTTAACCATGGAAAATTACTGAAGACTAAGGTCCATTTCTCCAAGGACAATTTGCATTTATTTTCTCCAGGTGCCCAGGGAAGTAACAAACTACATCCCCTTTAAATGGAAGCCTTGGCTTGAGGCTTTCACCATCACACAGATAACGGGATGGGCTGTGATTATGAATTTTCAGTAGAGACTGTTCCCCTTTTCCACACAAAGCCAAAGAGAAACAAATTTGTTTGCTTTTTTTTTTTTTTTTCCTAGTTTACTCTTACACCTTAAGAATAGCCTTTTAGGAATTCTGGCTTTATTGTGTGCTGAGGGAGTGGGTGGGTGCAGGCAAGGCAAGTGAGCTTTGTTCCAACTCTTTAGTTTCATGAGTCCAAGCCTTATCTTTATTTCTCCACAGGACTACAGAAATGGGATTAGTGTTATATGTAAATTTTTGGTGCCCACAAAGAAAAATCAGTACTGGGACAAAGGATCTCTCAGCAAAGCAATTCTTTTTACTTCCTGCAGTAAGGGTACCCCCACTAGCAATCTTGTCACGAGAGTACAAGGAACAAAGGAAGCAGATGTATATATCCCTTACGCATTTGGGGTCATCCTTACTGCTGTGTTTGATCTCCATTGGCTGGAGCCAGACCTCACAATCTAAAGTAAAACCTGATTGGCTAACAACTTAAAACTTTCCTAAACAAGTAAAAGCAATGGAGAAAAAAAAGGAAGTCCAAATAAGGAAGAGGCACAGGCTGTGAGCTGGGACATACCTGTGAGCACGTCCAGTGCAGATATCTTGGTTAAAGTACAAGGACATAGAACTTACTACGTGATTGTAAGCAAGTCTAACAGCTACATAGGTTAGTGCTTAACAAAGAGCTGCTAGCAAAAAAGCAAGAAGGCTTTGAAGAAAGAGTTTAAACCAACTATTGTTTCTAACACTTATGAATTTTTCTTATACAAGAAAGGAAACTTTAAAGAGGAACTTTTCTACTTCCCACAATTGGCAAATAGCCTTAGGGTAGTTTCGAGAATTTAGCTTTCAGGACTCACAGCTCAGCTTTGATCCTGCCTCTTGTGAGCTCCCTTACATTCTCATGGACTCCAGCATTTTTAGATGTTTTGTAATGGGATGGTTTGAGAATAGCGAAGCCTCCATATTGCCAAAATAGAGTCTAAATCGTCTGCTCTGATTCTTGCTCAAACGTCTATGTCTCTTTACGTCTTGTATTATATGCCCTTCTTTATAAACTTAAAATGCAGTCTACCCTGTTTTCTCAAAGGAATACCCCAATATCCCCATGTCAGGATCCCACGTGCCCATTCATTTACTTTGATAGTTTTCCCTTCTAAACGGGTGCCAGTTTTCTCCTTCGAATTTTGGGTCTGGTTTTCTCATTACCGTATTTTCTATGAGGAACAACTGGATTTCATTCCCAAACACTGACCACTTTCATATTTCACCTCACCTTATGTAGAAATCAGCCAGGAATAATGCAACAATTATTTATCTTTTTCTTTGGTCTCTCTATGAACCAAATATTAATGCCCTTATAAAAATCTGCATTACACCTAACAAAAATCAATGTAGATGTTCACAGTCTTTTGATTTTGTACATAGATGTTTGAAGTTCTATGAAACAAGGATTTAAAAAAAATCTTCCTCATTTACAATTTATAACTAAGTGCTCTGGGCTTGCTTCTAGAATAACTTATTATAGCCCCCTTGTGAAATCAAGTAGGAAAATGAGTATTCTCCTGTTAAGTAGTGAATTGTGAGGCTTTTGTTGTTGGGGTCCCTCTCATGAGCAACAAATGCTCTCCAAAGATAATTGGGGCTCCTGATGCCAAGGGGATTGTTCATTTTTTCCAGTACCAATTTGTTTTGCTTTAGAAGCAGAACTAAGGGTATATTTGGAAATGTCAATGAGGTAGATTTTTTTTTTTTCCTATACAAGAAAAGCAAGGCCAGGCAGAGTGGCTCATGCCCGTAATCCCAGAACTTTGGGAAGCCCAGGCCAAGGTGAGTGGGTCACTCAAGCCCAGGAGTTTGAGACCAGCCTGGGCAACATGGTGAAACCCTGTCTGTACAAAAAATACAAAAACTAGCCAGGAGTAGTGGTATATGCCTGTGGTCCCAGCTATTCAGGAGGCTGAGGTGGAAGGTTCATTTGAGCCCAGGAGGTTGAGGCTGCAGTGAGCAGAGATTGCACCACTGCACTCCAGCCTGGGTGACAGAGTGAGACTCTGTCTCTGAAAAAAATTGAGAAAAAAAAAAAAGACAAAAAAAAAAAAACAAAACAAAACAAGCAAAACATTTGAATCTGTTCAACAAAGGGACAAAGTCTGTGTTCTCTACCTCCTAAAGTCCCAGAAAGGAGGTTTCTGCTGGGAAGCCTGTAAGTCCATGTTAGTGATGGAGGAAGAGAACCCACTATAACCAGAAAGACACAGTTTGTTTCCATCTTTGTTGCAATATATTAGTGAAACTTAAGAGTTGGGAAACAAACAACTGCCTACTTCAACATAGGCAGCTATATTCGCTGACATTCATTTTTTAGTTCCTTAAGTGCTAATCACACATTTAGGTTCAGGGGACACAGCAGAAACCCTGCTACTGGGAATCAGTCATGCCTAGGGTGCTGCTAATGTTCTGAGGAGTTGAAGTGGATACTAGGGATTGTCTGTTCTTAGAATTGTTCAAACTGGAATAATCTCTTCCAAGCTGTATGTTGCAGCCCATTAAGAGTTATGTTGGGGACCAGGCGCGGTGGCTGATGCCTGTAATCTCAACTCTTTGGGAGACAGAAGTAGGAGGATCACCTGAGGTCAGGAGTTTGAAACCTGCCTGGCCAACATAAAACCCCGTCTCTACTAAAAATACAAAAAAATTAGCCGGGCATGGTGGCGGGTGCCTGTAAACCCAGCTATTTAGGAGGCTGAAACAGGAGAATTGCTTGAGCCCAGGAGGTGGAGGTTGCAGTGAGATGAGATTGAGCCACTACACTCCAGCCTGAGCAACAAAGTGAGACTCTGTCTCAAAAAAAAAAAAAAAAAAAAAGAGTTTGGTGGGCTGGACATAGGGGCACACATGCCTGTAATCACAGCATTTAGGAAGATCCAGGATAGAGGGTTACTTGAGGCCAAGAGGTCAAGACCTGTCTGGGCAACATAAGGAGACCTTGTCTGTATAAGAAAAAAAAAATTAGCCAGGTGTGGTGGTGCATTCTTGTAGTCCCAGCTATTCTGCAGGCTGAGTTGGGAGGATTGCTTGAGCCCAGGAGGTCAAGGCTGCAGTGAGCCAAGATTGGGCCACTGCCTCCCGTCTGGATGATAGAGCAAGACCCTATCTCAAAACAAACAAAAACCACTGAGGTGGATCCTGAACTGACTTCCAAGGAGCCCAGCACTGCTTGCAGCATTCCCCGTGTGGCCACAGCACCACCAACAAAGCACAGCACCCAAGGGTGTGAGGTCACCTCTTTTCCACATTTATGTCCTTTTCTTCACTACCTTCCCTTCCTTCAGGTCTCAGCTTCTGGTCATCATCCCTTCCAGGAAGCCTGCCCCAGCCTGGGTGGAGATTCTCCACTTTGCGGGCCTGTACTCTGTCCTCAGCCCTACCAGAGTGGCCATCACAGTATCCATTGGTGTCCAGGATCTGGCTTAACATGCGACATTTAAGAACAAGGTTACGGGTACTTTTGTTGGTGTAATACTGATTTTTCAGAATCTCAATCTGAAGTCACGTTTATTTATATCTTGATATTGCAATTACATCACAAAGACATACGGTTGTTACATTCAAGCTGAGCAAAGGTGCACATGTTTAGAAAGTGCTCTGATCACATCCCTCCTCTGTTTAAAACCCCTCCCAAAAAATCTCCCTTGAATTCTCATTGTTTCTTCTGCTTATTCCTTTGTCTCCTCAAAGTACTTTGGGGTTCCAGTGAACTGCCATCGACTGGAAAATCATTTAGAATGAAGGTGGAGTGGAAAGAGACAGTAATGCAAACAGGAGGGGGTCTGGTGAGGGGATTAAAGGAGGGGGTGGCAGAGAGGGGAAGGAGGGGAGGAGACAGCAGCGGGAGTTTCCCAGTCTAATTCCCATCTCTTCACCTGGAGCCAGACACGTCCCTTCTCCCAGATGTGGTTCTTTTCTCCTCTCATCCTCTATCCTCTTCTGTTTTGCTTCTCAGCTAACGCCAGTCCCGGGAGCCTCCTTTCTCCTGGCCTGAGAACATTTATTTCAGCCTGGACTGTCTTTCCCGATCATCCTACCTGGAGAAACACAGCTGTGCTCTTAGCAAGAACAGAGACCAGGGACTAGTTTGGAATAGTTATTTAAGTAGAGGTACACAGTTTGGAGATAGCTTATTTTAAGATAAAATACAGTGTATCAGTATTAATGTGGCGATATGGGGATCCCGTGATTGATCCACAAAGTGAGAGACCTGTGCTGTCATTTTGCCTCTGCTTTGCCGTCACTCACCACCGCTGTGACACCTGGCTGGAAAACGATGTGTACATTGTTGGGCTCCCCCACTGAATCCGAGGGTTTTGCTTACTGCTTTGAATGTGGGGCCTCCCACAGAACTTGGCAAACCATGAAGACTTAGACATAGTTGCTGAATGAGTGAATGAATTCATGATGGGGGCAGCCTTCACGGTCAGGGAGGACACCAGCCAGGCTTCTCAACATTCATGAGAGGTGGTGGCCCTCATTTCTTGTATTCATGATTTCTAAAACTTCCAGGTTTGGCCGGGCACGGTGGCTCATGACTGTAATCCCAGGCCAAGAAGGGCAGATCACTTGAGGTCAGGGGTTCAAGATCAGCCTGGCCAACATGGTGAAACCTAGTCACTACTAAAAATAAAAAAATTAGCTTGGCGTGGTGGTGCACACCTGTAATCCCTGCTACTCAGGAGGCTGAGGAAGGAGAATTGAAGAATAGCTTGAGCCCAGGAGGCAGAGGTTACAGTGAGCTGAGATTGCAGCACTGCACTCCAGCCTGGGCAACAGAGCAAGACTCCATCTCAAAACAAAACAAAACAAAAATAAACAAACAAAAAGCGATCTTCCAGATTTGCTTCCACCACCACCATGGCAGACAGGCCTCTTCAGGCCCCAGTGGGGGGAGGTTGTCCGCCCTCAAGTTCTTTGCAGTGTGCCAACCTAGTGACAATTTATCAAGTCAGATTTCCAGAAGGCTGCAAAGCTGGTCCTGCTAGTTTAGCGCTTCCAAGGGTGTGATGCACTGAGCTGCTTTCACATCCTCCATTTTGTCAAATGCTCTTTTGGAAAAGGTCACATAAAAACTGCGTTGGCACATAAAAACTGCAATGTAAAAGCATTGCTCATTGATTTCTCAGTGTCTCATATATAATGATGAATTAATTTCAGAATTGTATATATATCCTTGGACAAGATATTTAACCTCTCTGGGCCTCAGTTCCTGTATGTGAACAACTGGAATGATAGTGTCTACTGTACATGGCCGTTATGAGGAAAATAAATCATGTATTTAAGTCACACAATTGTGCCAAGTACCTGGTACCCAATAGGGTTATTCCATAGAGATTCTTTTCTTCTTCATTTTTTGAGATGGAGTGCAGTGGTGAGCTCTCAGTTCACTGCCTCCCAGGTTCAAGCTATTCTCCTGCCTCAGCCTCTTGAGTAGCTGGGATTACAGGTGTGTGCCACCACGCCCAGCTAATTTATTTTTGTGTGTGTGTATGTATATATATATAGATATATATACACACACATATATATATGTATATATATACACAAAAATTATATATATGTACTAAATTTATATATACAAAAATTATATATATATATATATATATATATATATAATTTTTTGAGATGGAGTTTCGCTCTTGTTGCCCAGGCTGGCTGGCTTGCAATGGCATGATCTCTGCTCACTGCAACCTCTGCCTCCCGAGTTCAAGCGATTCTCCTGCATCAGCCTCCCAAGTAGCTGCAATTACAGGCATGCAGCACCATGCCCAGCTAATTTTTTTGTATTTTTAGTAGAGACTGGGTTTCGCCATGTTGGCCAGGCTGGTCTCGAACTCTTGACCTCAAGTCCTCAAGTGACCACCTGCCTTGGCCTCCCAAAGTGTTGAGATTACAGGCGTGAGCCACAGTGATGGCCTCAATAGAGTTATTAATAAAAACTATTATGATGATGATTATGCTTCTCTTTTGTTTTGGGCTGTCCCTGCCAAAGAGCAAACTAGGAAGAACAGCAATCATGCTAACCAAAAGAGATGGCCGCTGCTATGACTAATTATGGTCAGTTTTGAGATTTGTGGTTTGTAAATCCCTGTTGCATGGGCCTGTGCTTTGCAAGTGTCTTCATTGTCACCCTCAGGCCTCACAGTCTGAGTACTCCATCTCTACTAAGGGAAGCAACAGCCTCCCTTAGTGGAGGCCAAGGCTAGCAGATCACTTACGGTCAGGAGTTCGAGACCAGCCTTGCTAACATGGTGAAACCCCGTCTTTACTAAACATACAAAAATTAGATGGGCATAGTAGCACATGCCTGTAGTCCCAGCTACTTGGGAGGCTGAGGCAGGAGAATTGGTTGAGCCCAGGAGGCAGGGGTTGTAGTGAGCCAAGATGGCGCCACTGCACTCCAGCCGGCCTGACAGAGTGAGACTGTGTGTTGATGGATGGAACAAGCATTTCTTTTGGATCTAAACGTGGATCTAAATGTGGAATTAGGGAGTCATACAAAAGCTAAGAATATGCTTAGTTTCCTACCAAATTTGGATTATGTTACATTTTCTAAGCAAGGGTGGAGAGCTGGGGGAAGAGGGGTGTGTGACTTAAGGGTTATTTGATTTGATCTCAAGTGCTAAAAATAGATAAATAAATAAATAAATAAAATATAGCTTCGATCAATGTAACGGGGAGAGAAAAGTGCTTATTGGTCATTGAGTAAGCAAACATCCAGAATTGGGACATCTGTAAACATGAGGGTGATTTAGGTCCCCAGAAACTTGTGGCTGGCATACAAGTGCACATGCTCTTTCATCTCTCAACGGTTTATTCTTACCTTTTGCAAGCAGGTCTTCTCTACAATGGAGGACAGGGTTGCTAGTAGACCCCGATTTCTTATTGACAGGTTAGTGACTCTGGAAGAAAAAAACTTTTCTTTCTCACTTCAAAATATAAAACTTTTGCAAAGGGTTCTCACTGGTCCCGCTCAGGTCATGTCCAACCCTTTCCAATCATTGAGGTCCCAAAAATGAAGGGCAGGCCTGAGTCCAGGAAGTTCCAGGAATTGGGTGGTGTAACTGGCAGTCCTGCTAAATCACATAATGAAAAGAGAAGTTTCCCCCAGGAAGATCCATAGCAGGTAAATAGGGAACGGGATGGTGAGCAGGTGAGGATAATCCATGCTCACCAGGTGGTGGGAGGCAATGACCATCTGCTAAACTCTGCTGGGAGCCAGGTGCTTCACTAGGTGCTTGGCATATGCTATGTATTTTGATACACAAAACAATACTTAATGTAGCTGTTGTGCCCATTTTAACTGATGAGGGAGCCAACAAGTGATTCTCAGAGCGAAAAGCCCAGTTATTGGATTCTGCTCTTAGGCAGCTTGAATGGGCTGCAATGCCAGCTCTTACCCCAAATCATCTGTCAGTTCCCTTTTCTTCCTACTGGATGAATGTGGGTCAAAGGCAGTAATTAAAATTTTAAAATATTTCCTCTTTGGGTGCTTATTGGAAATTGATTCTCTGAACCTTGATGGAATAGGCCCATGACTGAGGTGGTACTTGGAGTGGGAGGTTCAGTGGCAGGCACCATCATGCAGGGCGGGAAAGGGTGACATAAAGCTGTGGGGCCCTGGGGCAATGAGAAGAGGGGAGTCTGGGGGCTCCAGAGCATCTCAGCCAACTTTGCCACTTTGCCTAGGGATCTGGGATCTGTCTGCTTACCTATACATTCTGCAAATCACATTACCTATACATTCTGCAAATTACCTATACATTCTGCAAATCACAATTACCTATACATTCTGCAAATTACCTATACATTCTGCAAATCAGTGAATCTACACTGAATTCAACACTGCCTTAAGGATTTAAGCTTCATGTTGCCTATGAAGCTCACAGCCACATGGAGGAAAGACAGGTGAGTTATAATAATGTACTGCTTAGTGCTGTGCCAGGCGCACCAGGGGTGAGGAGGCTGAGCCAGTGGTCAGGAAAGACTTCCCAGAGTGGGGAGCATTTGAGATGAGCCTGTAAGAGTAAGTAAGAATGTCATGATGTTGTAATTTATTTTAAAATATCCAACATAGACAGGTGAGGTGTTAATTTATACTGCATTCTAGGGATAGTCTGTTGTCCTGATCAGAAATTTACATTCCAGAAAGGTGTCATTCCAATACTCCAGCTTCCTAATCCTAAAGAAACTGGAAGCTTTATGAGTTAGGATAGTAAATACTAGAAATGGCTTTTCAGCAGGGGAAATTACTGGCTTCTAAATTAGTTTAATGGATGATAGTCATGTTCTTTTGTTGATGGAATTAGTGATGCTAAATATACATATGAATTCAGTATACACTGGCTAAAGTGTTTCAACTTTCCTACCTCTCCATAACCAGAGTTTAACAATCTACTGAGGCCTTTAGCACATACTGTTAGGGTGGTGCCCAGGGCTTGATGGATCGGTGAGTGGGTTGGAGGATTTAGGTTGCTGATGGCATTACAAGGCTCATGGGATGCTACTTTGTGCATCTGCTTTAAGCGTACCTTTGAACATGTAAAATGGTTTTGAGATCACCTGAAAAAGCCGAGCCCTGGACTTCACCAAACTCACAGAAGAGTTGCAGGTACTCTTTTGCCTGCTTGCTAAAACATGTTTCACTTAAAAGTATCTCGGCCGGGCATGGTGGCTGACATCTGTAATCACAACACTTTGGGAGGCTGAGGCAGGCAGATCACTTGAGGTCAGAAGTTCAAGACCAGCCTGGCCAACATGGGGAAACCCCATCTCTACTGAAAATAAAAAAAAATTAGCTGGGCATGGTGGTGAGCGCCTGTAATCCCAGCTACTTTGGAGGCTGAGCTGGGACAGTTGCTTGAATCCAAGTGGAGGTTGCAGTGAGCCGAGATTGTGCCACTACACCACAGCCTGGGCAACTGAGCAATACTCTGTCTCAATTTAAAAAAAGTATCCCCACATATAGCAGAAACCGGTTCTAAAAATTGTTTTCATCAAAATGGTGACGATGTGATGTTTTGGGGGCTGCCTTTACCTGCCAAAAAAGATTGTGCATGACCAAATTGGTTTAGGTCAATCTGCAACAAGGAAATAGGCGAGTGTTGCAGGCAGTGACAGGGCCCGGCAGGAGGAACCTTAGGGACTCAGGTGCAAGAGAGTTCTCAGGGACTTGCAAATAGGCAGGTTTACCAGGGGTACCGGCTGCTGGGGGTGGTTCCTAAAGGACTTCTGCACTTTACTGAGCTTGGATTTTATCACTCAAGTCAGTGTTACTGAAAATGTGGCAAGAACTGCCTGGGGTGGGAGGGGGTGTAGGACTCTAGATTCTGCTTTTAAAAATAAGCTCCCCAGGTGATTTTCAACTCACCAGAGTTTAAGAATACCATTTTAAGCCATTGGTATTAGTTTTTCAAAGTGCTGGAGAGTGCTGGGGGGTGCTAGGGGGCGCGGGGTGGCAGGGAGGGAGATGACTGGATAGGTGCCTCCGAAGCAGGGCGGAGCATGGATGGGAGGGGACAGGTCAGAGGTCAGGAGGTTTTTGACCAGTCCGGATGACAGTGCTGGAAAGAGCGGGGCAGTTTCAAAAGACACTTTAGATAGTGATCAGTGGGCTGGAGTGCCTGGTAGGCTGCAAGGAGGGCTGAGCGAGGCAGCCAGCCACGCTGATGACTGAGAGATTTCTGGCTTGGGGATAAAATGGAGAGTAAGAGCAGCAAGCCTTCCTCAGGCTACTGTTGGTTCTGTCCCTGTCATCCTGGGAATGCAGATGGAAGCACGGCCTGCAGTCTGTCATTCTCGGGGCCTGTCTGGGCTGCTGCCCCATTCATCCATGCCGATCTGTATGACCAAACTCCCCTCAGCCCACTTGAGGCTGCCCTTGCTAACAGCTGCTCAGCCTTTTCAGGTCCTCAGTCCCTGATTGTGCCAGGCCTGGTTGCTGATGAGTTCTAGAAGGTGTGGTTTCAAATGAAAAAGGCATTATGTGACAACACTCATAAAAGGAGCTATTATAACCTTCACTACTAAGTTCTCTTTAAATAAAATAAAGACAATCCCCAAAGTGAACTACGTGGAATAGACAATGAGGGCCGTTTCCTTATGGTCACTGTTGCCCCAAATCCCTGCCAGATGGCCCAGCAGAGCAGCTCAGGTTTCAGCAAATTGCAGCACCTCATTAGGACTTGATTTCATGTTTTTAGATGCTGTAGGCCTCTACCTCAGATGATGATGACTTCTTAAACCTGTATGACAACACAATGGAAGCATGGTAGGGATGTGTCCAGTGAAATGTGAAACAATCCGTGAATTCTTTGCATATTTTATTTTTCTTTTTTTGATTTCCAACTCACACACATCTGGCATATTTTACATCTTTGCAATAAAACATGGTTACAATAGCTTAAGGAATTTATATATCCAAAATATTTCACCATGATCTCAAGATGAAATGAACTTGTCTTCCAGATGTTCAGTATCCTCCCAATTCTAAGCTACAAACTCAAGATATTGCTTACAGCCTGGTGATGAATAACTTAATCATTACGCTGATTTCCCCATAATTTCATAAATACAAACAACAATGAAGAAGGAATTCAGTGCTAAAACTTACTAGTACAAGGTGGATAACAAATAAGTAATCACATCAATAAATAATGATATGTTTCTGGTGCAAAGTGCCAATACAAAGAACCCATTATCATGTTTTATCTTTTTAAATAAATGACTGCAAGTGAGTGTAAATTCTGAGAAAATTACATTCCTGTAACATGCCTCATAGCCCTACCGACACAATATGTACATCTATGACGATACAGTCACCAAATATACAAAGAAGAAACATGAAGAAAGTGTATATACCCCTGGGTGTAGAACTTGATCAGTACAATGTATGGAAAATCATTTGACAGCCATCATTTTATATCATAAAAGATGAAGTGCCTTAGGCTAAGAATGTGGCTTTAGGTGAGAATTTCACGAGAACCTAAAAGAATAACTTCAGTTATTGTTGTAATAAAGTCTGACTGGTTATTAAAGAAACTAAGCTATTCAAGAACCAAAGAGGAAAAAAAAATGTTAGCATCAGATTATCCTCCCCTAATGTATACACACCAAGCCAGTGGGATGACTCTGGAAGTGCTGGGAAGTTATTACTACGAACTAACGCTCATGACTCCTATTTATACAAGAAAAACCAGGACCTCATCCCTAAGCCCCCTTTCTGCTGTGTCTTCAAATTATGCAGGGTAGGGCTGAATTTTCTTTGTATAAAGTACCCCAAATGGCAAATAATGGCTTAGTATCCAAATGCTTTATGAGCAAATTTCACTCAGAAGGGATGAATTTAGATTAAAAAGTGCAAACTATATTTTGGTGAAAATGTCAAAAATTACTGATGGAGCCCAAATTCAACCCTTTCATACAAGCTGTGTCCTTGGACAGATCTTTCTGTTTCATAGTGTGAATGCACCTGTTCCATCAAGCCATCGGGAGTAAAGAACATGCAAGTTGTAACTCCACAATAAAATTAAGAAACATTTTGTTCTTTATACAAGGTTTTACTTTTACAAAAGTATCCCTTTTAAATAAGATGCATCTGATGTACAAAGTATCAAACGTGTTTTTTTTGTTTTTTGTTTTTTTCTCAGCTTGAAAAGAGGCTGGAAATGGGATGCAGGTTAGGTTCAAAGCTTAAACTTTGTAACAGCTGGACACAAGGTTCCTCAGAATTGTCAAAAGTCTCTTGTGACACATCCTACAACCTTTTCTCAAGAAACAACAATTTATGAAATAATTACCAAAACATCTCCTAATTCATATAATTTACATGATATAAGCTTGCTTGATAGCAGCTGGTGTTCAGTCGTGAAAAAACACACAAAGTAAAATGGTTGCTGACTACAATGTACAGCTATTGCTGGGTGTGATGGAATGTACAAACGGAGGTTGATGTAGAGGAGTTTTTTTCCACCAGAGATATTGCCTTTCCACGCAGCACTTGTGCTCTCAGCTTTAACTCGGCTTTTGGTTCTTCCTTTATCTTCAGTATCTGTTCTGATGCTCATAATGCCACCGATTAAAATCTATATTAAAAGCTACAATGCTACCAGAAGCCATGCCAGTGATCAGAGTCCTGGAAAAGCAGAAACAGCAGGTAAGAGTGATATAAAATCATTTCTGTGGTTGCTATTTTACACCAGACAGCATCGCAATCTCAAAGTTTGGCATTTGATACTAGACAATATCATGATCTCGAAGTTTGCCAAGTCTTAATTTTGTGTTCATGGAAGTGGGACTGAACTTTCTTCTCGGTTCTGCTGGGAGAAGCACAGTTAGCCTGCACAGGCCTGCACAGGCAGCCCTGCTGCAGAGCATGAGGCTCTAGAACCAAATTTCCAGCCTCTGCTGGGTGCCCCATTTCCCTCAGCAATTGCACATGTGCCTGTCCGCTGCCTTGCTTTGGACATCTACTGGATTCTCTGAGGATATCTGGTGTTTCTTCCTATCTCTCTGACCTTTCTTTTCTTTGACCCTTGAATCACTCCACCTCTTGCCCTCTCGGTCCATACTCTCCCTGGATGTAAATGCAATGATGTCTCTTTCTGAAGCCCCAGACACTGATTTCCCATTACCAGTTGCAGGTCACTGCCAGGCTGTGTCACAAAACCCTCAGATTCAACATGTCCACCATGAATCACTGGTACCTTCTGACCTTGCTGGTCTTTTGCTGGTTAAGTTGACCTTGTCTCCTCTCCCTCTCCCTCCTAACTGATCAGCCCTTCAGCTCTGAGGCTTCTTTCTCGGAGATGTTCCTTCGCCAGTCCCACTGCCCCTTACCGAATGTAGGCGAGTTTCAGAATTTCTGTCTACATGATGTGTGGCTTCACTTTTGATTAGACACCTCATCCAATAAATACCTTTTGAGTAATATCCCCAATATATGTTTATCAATTTATAACTTATATGCATGCATTCTTCATTATAAAACAACAAAATAATCAAAACCAAAGATGAGATTAAAATAGAAATAGAAACTTAGTGTCTTCCCCCCTCCATGTGGAGAACCCCTAGTACTACTGTGACTTTGAATATGCTCATTCATCCACCCGCTCTGTGCATGCCTGGTGTATGGATGAGCATCTTCCGAAGTCTTTCCTGCCCTCCCCGGCCCTTGAGAAGAGTTCCTCCCTTTCTTCTTCTGTTATTCTGTTCCTGGTGCCCTCATATGCAATGATTATGAGGATCTGAGCTCTCTGGGGTTAGTTTCTTGTTGTGGATCCTTAGTGCTTTGCATTGTACTAAACCTACGATGATGGCAGCAAAATGAATACACAAATGAGTAAGAATATCAGAGAAATACTGAAAGTCCTTACAAACACCAATCACTTCAAACACTCTAGAAACACACATATATACAAATAATAACACAATAAACCATTCCCATTTATTTGTAAGTACGGACTGCAACACTTTGGGATACTCAAATACTAACCCTAAACCTTCTTTAAAAACAGTCTGGGCTGCAGACCAAACATCCTTTCTCAGACTAAATTAGCTTACAGTGTTTTTCCCAATGACTTCAGTACCATTTTATTATACTGTGAAGATGCTTCATTAACTTTATTATACATCTTAATATTTAAAATATTTTAAAACCATTATTGTTATGAGGAATATTACATGTAGTTGGGAAAAACATCAATTAACAAGCTTTTCTTATTTCTGATAAATAGCAAAAATTAGAAATTACATGCCATATTCAGATTATAGGGTTGTAGTTTATTTTAAAGGCTGAGGGACTTTATATTTTGAAGGAACTTTATATTTAAAGACTCAGGTACTTTATATTTCTAATATTATTTTCATTTTATAAGAAACCCAAAGGTAGATTTTAGGAAATAATAAAATCCTTTTGCAAATTGAAGAACAATGGAAAATCATTATTAATTGATTAATATTCATATCAACTCTTTCCAAGAAAGAGCTGGATTAAAGGATTAAAGTGTTTTAGGGAAATACATACAATAAACCAAAATAACATAAATGAGAAACAAGTAAATAAGAACGTGGGGGTAAACGATTGTTCTGGGCAATGCGTGAGTACCGCATGCTGTTGAAAGAGAGGCCAGCTGCAGCCCACACTACGCGCTCTTCTGGAAACTGGTTAGCTAGAAGTAGGTCTCACACTGAATCAAATCCCACCTCTGCTGAAAAACATGTGTTTCCCTCACATCGTACAAACCAGGGTGGCCTGTCTGAGACTAGGCAAGGATCTGCGAAAACGGAACTTGGTGGGAATAAGTTCTGTGACTTGGGCCCTTAAAACTTGTCTGGAGGCCCCCGTTCTTCATCAGATCCATTTCTTTTTTTCCTTCTTACTCTCTTCCTGTGTTTCCCTCTCACTAGAATCCTTATTCTTTCCCTCATTTTCCCCTTTTCTTTGCCAGTCTTTCTTTCAACTGGATGCTGGAATTGCACTCACAGCACAATTCACTCTTGGTAGAATGCAGAGAGTCTTCAACGACAGTTCTCAGTGATAACACTTGTCCTTGACGCAGCTCACCTCTGGTCATGGGACAAGTCCATTGCTCTAATGCCAGCATCACATCCAGGGTAAATGTACAGTTGCTTGAAGTCACAGGCCTGCCAGACCTCCACCACCCCATTGTCCCCTCCGGTGACCAGGTTCTGGCCATCACTGCTCAGGAGAATGGCCTTCAGAAAAGGTAAAACAAAACAAAACAAAAAACACAACAACCCTTTATCTCAATTTTTCCTAAATAGCCAACTGTCACTACTGAAAAGCACTCAGTCCAGTTCCTTTATCATTATTGTCTACTGTTAGTCATTTCACCAACTTTTTTCAAGCTCAATCCACAGAATTTCCAATGTGGAATTCATCAACGTTCTTACATATACAAAATATCTTATTAAAACCAAGATTAAATTCCCAAGAGAATATTATTAACTTAATCCAGGAAGAACTTGAGCATTAAGTAACATGTTTAGTTAAATGCCGAATATTAACATTGTAGAGAATTTTAGAACAAATGGAAGACGCACATTTCAAAACAGTGTTTAATAATGACAAACCAGTAATTATAATTTATTTGTGAACGAAGGGTAAATGGGTATATGTAATTTTTGTTTAGGGTTCTAAAGATGGAAATCTTTGAAAATAAACTCACTTTTAATGTTGTGAGGGTGCAGCGCTGAAACAATTATAAAAGGAGCTTTAAAAAATCTCCTAAGGGTCTAAGCTTTAATCAAACAACAGCTATCATTTCTGAAGTCTAATTCACTGGGTTGATTACTTGCAATGAAATGAACTTTGGGTTTGTTTAAAGTATCAGTCCACATGAAATTATATACTTTTAAACTAGAACACATTTATCTGGATAGCACAGAAATTCTATTATGAATTATTTAATATAAAACAATCATCAGTCTTTAATCTCTTGGCTTCAGTCCTACTTAGCACGAAGTGTGCAGATTTACCCGTGTTGAATCATTGATCTCCATTTGAGCCAAAAGTTTCCCATTAATGCTGAAATTGCTGAATCGCCCTCGTTCATAGTATATGATACAGTGGCCTTCGCTGGAGACGGAAATCAAGCGTGGAAATAAGCAGTTTTCTGGTCCTTCGAGGGCTCTCAGCAAATCTCCAGTGATGGTATGGACAAGGCAAGGGCCCTCTGCAAAGTGGGGACATCAATGCCCAGGGTCAGTTGGGGATGACAAACGACACACCAGCTCCCACCAACTCAAAAACCTCCCTGGGTGTGCACTGAGATTTGATGAAAGAAGACAGAAAGGAAGGCCAGGCCAAGCACTGACCTTACACGTAAACAGAGCAAAGCCAGAGTGCCTGTTACATACCACACTCCTACGCTGCAAACTTCTTCACCAGGTAAATACTTGATCTTTTCCTTTATCAGGTGATATTCATAATAAAATGATATAGTTTACAGATTATGTGAGAATAAAAGACTTCATGTGCCAAACATTTTCTCATAATATGCTTTTAGAAACTTTTCTTGAGAGTTTAATAGAATTATCAAAAGAGCTGCTCATTTTCTCAAGTAGAATCAAAATTTTGTGTGTTGTACCACACAAATACATTACCGTTAGGTACATTTTACCTTTTTCTGTAGTCTATATGTAAAATGTAAAAGCAAAATTGAGAAAACTTATTAAGTAATTCAGCCTACAGAAACGTATTTTGTCTTTCAAATAAATGAACAGTGAGGCAAGTGTGTGAAAGGAGGGTAAGGAGTGACATTTGGCTCTGATTGTTTCTGGGTTTCTTTGCCCTTATAAAGTCGTCTTGATAAGGCAAAAAATTCACTGATCAATTCATAAAAATTGGTTAATATAGTTTGGTATTATATATCTATTCCCCTGTCCCAAAAAGATCTCCACAAAACAATATACGAATTACATGTTTATTTTTTAATTGATTTGAATAGACACATATTCTACAAAGCAGGTGACATTATTAAATTTTTTTCTGATTACTAAAGTAATAGACTTGCCCTACAGAAAATGAGGAAAAAACCAGCAATCATCTCTAACATCACCACCACCTGTAGGAAATGTTTTTTTCTTTGTGCCTACTATGTGTCACTTATTTTCTTTTTTTTTTTAAACTTCACAGGGTAAAACGGTATTACACATATTATTACTTTTTAAAATTAAAAGACTGAACATTTCCTATATGTCCATTTCTGGGTTAATAATGCATCTAGATACCAAAATTTTAAAAACATGGTGTGAGTCTTCAGACTCCATGGATTCTCCGTAGAACAGCTGAAATGAGCTCTAACAACCAAACCTATCTCATCACCTTGATTAAAAAACTTCAATGGTTTCCTACTGTAGTCATTAAAAAAAAAATTGCAAATGCTGTGGCCCAGGCCCCTCCCATCCCTCCAGCCTTCTCTCTCCTCCACCTTGCGGACTACCCGTGACACTCCAGCCCTCAGAGCTCCTTTCAGTTTTCCAAGCCTCAGGCTCCTTTCTGTCTGGGAGTCTTCCCAAGGAGCCATAAGTTCCCTGACTTCCTGAAACAAACTGTCTTCTATAAAAATTCCAAAGAGGCTGGGCGTGGCGGCTCATACTTGTAATCCCAGTACTTTGGAAGGCTGAGGTGGGTGGATCACCTGAAGTCAGGAGTTGGAGACCAGCATGGCCAACATGGTAAAACCCCTCCTCTACTAAAATTACAAATATTAGCCAGGTGTGGTGGAGGTGCCTGTAATCCCAGCTACTTGGGAGGCTGAGGCAGGAGAAGCGCTTGAACCCAGGAGGTGGAAGCTGTAGTGAGCCGAGATCATGCCATTGCACTCCAGACTGGGCAACAAGAGCGAAACTATAACTGAAAAACAAAACAAAGCAAAACCTCCAAAGAACCAAGTAATCTTTGTTTCCTTTCCATCAACCTCTACACAGCCCCTGGCCTTATAAGGAAAGGGACTTGCAGAGGGAGGGGGTCCAAGGCTGTGTCTCATGAGTGACCTGACCCTCTACCTCCCCCACTCCACCAGGGATACTTTCCCCTTGTCTTTTAAATGTCCTTTATAATGGCTGCAACATATAAATATACTGTAATTTAATTTATCAGTGTTCTGGTTAGATTGCCGTTGACCACGAAATACTACATAAAAATTTACACGTATTTTGTATTAGTGCTAGTAAATATTAATCATGAAACTAAACATTTGCAAATAACTTCAGGATACCATTTGTCTAGTCATGGTTAGTGTGAGAAAATGGTCATTTTCTAAACATTTGAAATGAAAGAAATGACTTCTGACCTTTAGCACCACTGATAACAAGCCCAAGTTCTGCACAGACAGAAACACAGACGACTTCATGGTCATGGCCTGTGAGGACGGCTCTTGGTGCAGGATAGTCACCTGAAAGAAAACAGCAGCAGTGAGGCACCGCAGACCCGCAGCAGGGGGAGAGCTACACCAGCTATGCAGCCTTCAAACACGCACCATGTTTATTCAGGCATTATGATTAAGCTGTGTGACCACGAGCCAGTTTCTTAACCTATCTGCTCTCCTCTTCCGTGAAATGCACATAACTAGTGAACCTATTACACATGCTGTTTATATACACTCTCATCATGTTCTAAGCATATCACGTATCTTAACTTGTCCTGTCATCTTGTTGACAAGTGATATGCTTAGAACATCATGAGAATGGTAATGAGTATTCTTTTTCTTCCATTATTAAGAAATGGCACAATGTCTGCTAAGGCATTTATCTGTGTTACCTTCTTTATTTATGGTAATGCTCTATGAGGTAGGTACTCTTACTATCCCTAGTCTATAGCCTAGAAATCCAAGGCTTTGCATGGTGATTCAACTTGCCCAAGTTCATACAGCTATGTGCTGCAATTGAACCCACTTCACTTTATCAGTGCAAAACTAGCTAAAAAGTCCAGCTGAATTCTATCCCTGAAGCATTTTCACTGCTAACTGCTTTCACAAACTGAATGACTTAGAGAATATTATGCCTTTCGTACAAAGTTCTACATTTTCTCTTCTTTTACTGAAAGGGAATGAGTTTACTCTGCATCACCCATATAGGTTGTTCAGTTTGTGATCTTTCTTTTCTGGCACTTGCGTTCTTTGCATGCTTGCCTGTTTTCCTCTGTGAATTCCTATTTTTGGTGTGGTAACCACCCCCAGCCCCCCATCTTGTCTCTCAAAGAAATACCCTGTACTTTGGTCTTGGTGCCCCTCTTTCCCAGAGCTGCCTCCTAGGTTGAACGCCTGGCCCTCACTGGGGCTGGGGGAAGCTGAAGGTCCCAGGGCTGGCCTCCCCTTGGATAGCCCCTTCTTTGGCATTGTTGGGACCCCTGGGTTCTGGCCAGCTGGACTGCTGCTCCAGTTCTCTGCCCACAGTGGCAAGAGGGAAGCCACAGAAAGTTCACGAGGAAAGTGCATAACTACAAGGCCTTACCCAGTAAGGTGCCCCACATCTTCCAGTGCGGTCTGCCAAGAGCCCTTTCCTTAAGACCTGCCTATCTTCTGTCTCCCCAGGGATTTCTCAGTTTTATTTAATTTTTTTCAGATCCATCAGCTCCAATTTTGCTTTTGAGGCATCTCTTAGATAGAGTGTGGGAGAAGGGGAACAGCAGCTCATGCTAGTTTGCCATCTTCTTCTAAATACATGGATATTGATTGCTTAACTATGTTTTCACTATTAGTAGAGTGTCCATTTATAATGTCAGCAGTCCTGGATTTGTATGAAACACATTTATACCATTTATAAAGTTATGTTTCACACTGCAGGAAAAAGGTGAAAAACAACAAAAAAAATTGTTTCAAAGATGCTCTGGGCTCCCTGGTAACATAAGCTTTAAGCATTGAGAAGAGTTCTCAAAAGAAAGGAAATCAGCATATCAAAGAGATATCTGCACCCCCATGTTTACTGCAGCACTATTCACAGTAGCTCAGGTATGGAATCAACCTAAGTGTCCAACAAATAATGAAAGGATAAAGAAAATGAGGCATATTTACCTAACGGAATATTGTTCTGCTATTAAAAAAAAGAAATCCTATCATTTGCAACAACACAGATGGAACTGAAGGACATCAGGTTAAGTGAAATAAGCCAGGCACAGAAAGACAACTGTCCCGTGTTCTTACTTATATGTAGGAGCTGAAGAAATTGATCTCACAGAGTGAATAAACAGCATGGTGGTTACCGGAGGCTGGCAAGGGTGGTGGGGAAGGGCTGGCTAAGGGGTTAAACAACACAGGTAGATACAGTTAGAAGGAATAAGATAGCATAATAGGGTGACTACAGCTAACAATTTATTGTACATTTCAAAATAACGAGAAGAGAAGATTTGGAATGTTCCTAATGCAAAGAAATAATAAACGTTTGAGGTGTTGGATATCCCAATTACCCAGATTTGATCATTGCACATTGTATCCTTGTATCGACGTATCTCATCAATAGGTACAACCATGATGTGTCCATAAAAATTAAATCTTAAAAAAAGTACTGGTAAGATTTTATGTGTAATATCAGCTTTAACTTTTCTAAATGATAATTTTATATTGGAGAGACTAGCATATTGGAAAACCCTGAAATTATACACTTATTCATTTATATAAAATAAATAGTTTTGAGCCCTTTCCCTAATGTGCTATAGAAAAAATAAAAAGCAATCTGATCCTATTGCAGGGAATGAGAAAAAATGTATAAAAATATTCCTTATGCATGTTATACATTTTCTGCTAGGAAATGAATTTTTCAAAGGCTTGTGTCTGATTTAGAGAGTTTAAAGTGTTTTTTTTTTTTTCATTACAATTTCCCCAGGTCATCTGAATAAATTGTGGCACTTAACTGTTAGGGGATATTGTTTAGGGCCCCTGAAAGCACCGGTTCCTTCTTTAAGTGAAAGGCAAATAAAATGCCATTCCAGGCTTTCAGAGCTGGGAAACCTGCAGTGGGGGGAAAGCATATTTCCTATATGTCATTTCGTTGCTAGGGACAGATGTCACACACTCAACAATCATTCGAAATCTTGGGAATATTCTGTCACTGTCACATCACAGTTGACGGATGTAGCCCAGGGTTAAAGGGCCCAGTGCAGAGGGAGGTGCAGGTGGACAGCCCCTCTGAGGGCCACTGCCATCGCCCTCAGCCCCACCTCTGCCTCCATAGAAGCACTCAATGTGTGCCAGAATGACTAGAAATGATGAAGAACAAACACGTCCAATTTTTAGATTCCTTATAGACATGCATTTGGAAACTCTGAATATTAAAAGGCTTAAAATAAACAAATTCCATCCTCTTTTTATCAAAAGTCATTTCAATATTATCAAAATGGATGATGAAAAAAATACACTAGTATTAGATGCTGCTATTCACACAGACCTGGTAAGGAGAGGTTTTTCAGTGAGATGGTCTCTGGCTTTTAGGAAAATGGTCAAAGTAAAGAACTCATGGTTCTAATTTTAAACCTCATTTGTGGGACACTAATATGCAGCGGAAGCCGTGGTCCTTCTGATTTAGAATGAACAAAGCCAGTGGAGTTTCTAAGACCTCTGCTCCCCAGTGAGAGGATGAACCTCCTGATGTGTGACATTCAGATTTTCTTTCTCACCTTGGGGAAGTCACTGCAGAACCATGGCAAAAGTATAAACCATGTTTACACTTAGATAAAATATGACGCCTTTTAAAAGTTAAAATCCCAGAATAAGGGATTTAGTCAAAGGGCATGGCAGTTTCATTACTACTATGATTTCAAGATTTATTTCAACATATTATGTTAGAAATTTGCTGGGATAGCTGAGAAGAGCGGTATTGGTCAGGAGTCCCTTATCAAGACCCCAACTTGTCAGCCACAGGTGGGTGCTGTAGAGGTCTGTTCCAAATACCAAATATGCTTGCCCCCGCACTTCCCAAGGTCCCAAAATAAAAACATTCTGTGGGTTGGAAAGTGTCAAATTCAGCCATGATGTGTTTTCTTTTCCTCATGTACTCACAGAGTATTCAGTGACAAACGGAAGATAGATATGGTGGAAGCATTTATTCATTCACTCTAACTTCTTTTTCCTCTTCTGAGATAACAATGACTACATTTTCCTGGGAGCACTGCCACTGCAGGGCAACCACTTCTCTTGAAGTCCTGAGCCCAGATCTAGGTCACAGTACAGGACTGTCTCACCCTCACCTTCTAAAAACTACTAATGGTATCGTCCACCTCCCCTTCCTCAGGAAGCTGGGCTTTGAGTAAAGCCCAGACACCCCCTGGTCTGGAAATCGAAGCCCTCGGATCAGAACACACTAGTCACTCTGTATGTATTGCTTCCAACCTAGGCCCAAGACCTTTCTTGACGCCTTAGTCCTGTACAGGGAAAGGAAAAGCAGAGGCTGAGTGGCAAGCAGCTCCCTTCTCAGTCTGGAACCCTGGAAAGTCTCCTGGTGTTAGGCTGGGGGATGGGGCAGGTGAGTGGTCTACCACAGAATGGGCTCTGTGATATGGATGTTTCAGTACATCCATTCATTCCCTTTTGGTCCTTGACAAGCCCTGCAAGGTGAGAACTACTGCATGTGGAGCTACGCTTCCTCTGATCTTAAAAAGACGGTTTAACACACGCTAAATCCTAGCTAAGATTCCTTGCTCTGAGAAGTGAGACGAACTTGTCTAATGTATCTAAATCTAAATATGCTCTACAATTCTCTCTGCGCTATTCATTGTCCATGCTTTCATTTCTTATACTAGCACCAGTTAGTGACAGTTGTGGAGCTGGGCACCAGGATAGTCTTTTTAAAAGAAGGCTGGATGCAAACAAAGAGAGGGACGTGATTTGGCAGATGTTTGGTGACAGGTTGTGGCTGGCAGGAGGGTCAGCGTCCAGAGCCGAGGCATACACAATGGGAACCCAGAGAAGGTGTGTGTGCACAGCTGGAGTCTCCTTTGCAATTGGCTTCTCCTTTCACAGTCTGCATAATGCCTGTACATGAGCTACAGGACTTATTTTTAAAAAGTAGAATGGAAAAGCATAATAACAATGTGTTATCCACAGTAACCAATGAATATTTGTAGATTTGAGTTGAAAAGATGAACAGTAAATCCTCTTCAAAGTTTCACATGGCTATGATTTTAAAATTTTTGTATGTATGTATATCAAATTCTCTATAAGGCACCGTATATCTGGTATACACATTAAAACAACATACTTTAAAAGCAGATTGGCTTTTGAGCTGAGGTCCCAATGTATTCTGAGTGTCTGCTGAAGAGACAACAATGTTAACTTGCCTCTCCTGTGACTATCTTGTTGGAAGCTATAGCACGTAATGAGAAATGTCAAGTCCCAAGATCAATGAAATTTTGGACTCTAGGGATTCCACAGGAATAGCATTGATCCTTTTAAAGAACACCAGTCAGAGACGGGTTGTAATATATTGCAAAGAGAGGCTCAAGAGGATAAGCGGCCAAGTCCAAGATACCTACCTGACAAAAAATTCAATCAGCTTTTAGCATGAATTGCCAGCTCGGCTCTGCTCTCTTTCATGCAGTAGGCTGCCTCCAATTAAAGTGTGCAAATTAATTTTTATCACTTCCAAATGAGTTTCAGAATTTGTGTAAAAGTCTGTTTCAGATGAAAGCATCTGTCCCTCACATCTTTGCAATTCTGTTATCTAGTTAGGGACCTATTTAAAGTCTCCAAGATAATTTCTATGTTCAAAGCTACGAGTTTGAAAGAATAATAATAAATATTATTATAAAAGACATTAATAAAACAACGATAATTCGACTCTAACCTACACTAGGCAGTCTTTGCTTCTATCTTTTATGGTCTGAAACTGTATCTAATAGTCTGCTTACAGATATTCATTCTCTTTGTGACCAATTCATCACAATGGTCAAAAGGATTAGAAAAAGACTAATATTTCTGAGATGTCTGCATTTGTCACACAATATATTTGACACAATAAAACCACACATACTTTCTATACCTGCCTAAAAAATTTCACAAACATAACCCCTTTTTCTTTGTGGAATTAATAGAGCTATCCATTACAATATAACAATGACAGGGCAAGAGAAACAAATATATTAAAGTCAGTTGAGTTTATCTTGAGAAGATTTCGGTGATGTGCATGTAAGGCTAAATGATAAATCCTATCATTTCATGATGCTGTGATGAACAGGTATGATTTGGCCTCGCTGACACACAAAGCAGTTTTATGAGTACACCAAGGCCAATCCCTGCATTATGACAGCTACTAGGTTATTATGTTCCATGCTAGGACTTCCCCTTTCAAGAATAGGTTAATACATACAACCTCCAAAACCTAAGAGCATTGTGTCACACACTTTGATACAAATTTAGACATAACTAGCTTTCTGGTCTTGAGTATCAACGTATTATGAGATAGAAAACACATATGGCCTGCTTCTCTGACCTGTGAATTGGAAGCTAGAGTAGATTAAACTGGTACAAAAAAAATATCTCTTTTCATATTGTGAGTTTTCTGATGGAAACGACTATGGCTATGTCAAACCACAGGCGGAGCACTGATATGACAGTCAATTCAGCGTGTGCGGTGACTGCCTGGAAAAAAAAGTGAAGAGACCAACATAGAGGGTTCCCCTAGTCAAGCATATATATGCTACTAGGTTGGCTTTTTAAATAGATAAATGAGCCATAAATCAGTCATTCAATCAATATGAAACCTGAGATATGTTTTTTACTATTGTGATCATCCTTATGGAAAAAAACCAGTTTTTTCATAATCATCTATTTGATGTAAAGTTAAGCATTTTATGGATGTTCAAAGTATTTCTGCCACAAAATATTATCTGATAACCATTCACGATTCACATAACAAATACTCGACATCCTTAGTACATCCAAGCAGGAGAAGCAGTTTGTGATTAGTATAAAAGTAGATTCTTGTGAACTCCAGAAAGTCAGAGATTGTGACTTCCCAGCATTCCCAGCTGCTGAGATAGTGCCAGGCACAGAGTAGGCACTCAACACATATTGTTGCCTGTCTAATACTTTAGGTGCTTATCTCGTTTATTCTGGAAGAGCACTTTTCCCTCTTATTAATGTACCATTCTACATATGTTCACATTAAATACCTAATAAAGTCTTGACAGAATGGAGTCTATAGAAGTGGTTTAGGTTCATAATGATGACAACAGTTTCTGACTAAAAGTAAATTCCTATAGATGAAGGTAATACTGAAAAATACATATTGATAATTTTCTGTCCTAATATCTTTAAGATAATCCTGTCCTTAAAACTTAAATATGATACTGCTTTTTAACAAATATAATATCTACATTTTTGTTCTTAAGTATTATAAAAGCATTTTGTATTTACATAGCTCCTGTTGTAAGGAACTTTAAATAATTTAAATATTATTGTATTTAACTTTTCTTGCTAAATCATGCACCAAAGCTACAACTGATAGTTAGCCATTTTTTGGTTTAAAAGATCACTAGAAAACAAGAGTAGTGAACACAGATAATTACTATAATTTAATATTTTTCTTTAATATTCCTTACCTCCTAGCATTACATTAACATATTCTCTCTGCTACCAGGAGGCAGATTTTAAGAAACAAATCCCCCTTTTGGAAATAACACTTGCATCATTTCTGGGCTTCATTTTGAAGATGGTAATTAATTAGATTTAAAGCTCTATTCTGTTCTTTTAAATTTTTTCGAATAACTTCTAATTTTTGTCAATGTACAAGAAAGATACTACACAGACCTGCTGCTTAAACTTTTAAAAGAAATGCTACACTATTATGGAAAGAAAGACAATCTGGAAATATGTGAACATATATTTAGATAAAATATACCTGATAAATATACTTTATTATTCTCAAGAATGGTAAATTTGAGAATAATAAAGCCATTGCTGGTAGGTCATATGTCTTATACACATGTACATATATGCATACATAGACATACTAGAATTCTGTTAAAAATAAATTTTTTAAGGACATGGCTTTAAAAACGAGCAAATAAGGAGATTAACTTACTGGTATTTAGATATGTTTGTTAATAACAAAGAATTGGTAACTAACTATTTGAACTGGTTGGAAATCAAGCAACATTGAATATCTTTTCCTTCAAATCAAGATCCCATCTTGTTCAAATTTAGAACAGAAACTCATGTGTATATATACTCTCTTGTTCAGTAGCTATGCCAAGAGGCCCATTCTATTCCACAACACACTTAGTTTCTTCATTCACTGTTACTCTAGCTATGGGCAACAGGAATAAAACTTCACATAACATCTGGACATCTAGTCCAATCTTTCACTATCTTCTCATACAAACATATTTCTCCATTCTCTCCTGTATTGACCTTTGTTCCTATCCATCCAAAGCCACTTCCTACTTTTGCAGTATTCCTATCAAAATGCGTAAGAGTTGAGGGGACGAAGTGGGACATAAAGGGTGGATGTGCAATTCAGTTTCCACCCCCAGCTGTCTCACAGGTTGGAACTGACCAGACAGGCAGCAGCCAGCCAAGCAATGTGACATGGCATCTTGTAGATTTCTTGTTTATTCTTATAATATTTTAGTTGTAGATGCACAGGTTTCCTGAAAAATTGTTGTATCTGTTGGGTTATAAGTATTCCCCAAATTCATGTTTCAGTTTATTTTGGAGTACTGTATAAGCGGCGACAATCTGAATAATCCTGGTTTGGGTACTTGCCATTATCACTTCACAGAAACCTTTCTATATTTTACAGGAAAGTCATGCATTTGAATGAACTATTGAAAGCTTAGTAATTAAAAGCAGTAGGCAATCTCTTATCTACATCTTTAGTTATTTGATATATTGGAAAACTATTATGTATACCACTATGACAGGAGCTTAACATGGAAAGGCAGACACTCATTATCTACTTTAGAGTTTTCTTGGGAAAGTAGTCCAAGAACTAATAACTAACTGCTCCTACATAAATAAAAGTTGCCTTGGAGAAAGAAATTTGAGAGGCTGTGGATTAAACAAGCATCAACAATTTATTTGTGTAAGACTTCCAGAGCTTATGTAGAAAGTTTGAGTATAAATTATATTCAGAAATTATTTCATGAAGGAGTCCAGCCTCCCGCAATGCTTTCTTCCTATAGGATAACTTAGGGTGCACTGTGGAATAAAAAGTCACTTGAGTAATCCTCCCAAGCAAGGAAACTGTCTTAATCAATTTTTGCATCCCCCACAATGCCTCATGTGAAGGGGGTACTCATTCACTGTTTTTTAAATGAAGAAATTTACTACAGTATGTGATAGATAGCGGTTAGTGCCCTGACTGAGACACAGTTAAAATCTTCTGAAAATTCAGAGAAGGGAGAGATTATTTTCAGCGGAAAGAAATTACATGAGGTTTAATGGACTAGGTGATGTTGAAGAAAATTTCTGAAGGATAGGGACATTTGGAGACTGGGTTGCTGAGCAGAGGATCTGGGGAGGGGATCGGTGAGGGGGATCTGGAAGTCTCTCCATGTTAGAGGTGATGGTACTGCTCATATTAATACTTTGAACATAGCTACGTTCTAATACCGATTTTGGCCACTTCAGCTTTCATATTTTATAATCCTTACACTTTAGGATAAAACTATTAGGAAAACCAAAAAGGCAAAATATATTTAAAATAAACTGTAGTTTGATAGAACAATTTTATACAAACACTTACTGCTATTAGGGTTGTCTCCTATGATATGGTGCCGCCCACTCCAGTACCAGAGCAGCAGGGTGGCATCTCGAGATCCGGACACGATGTAGCAGTCCCCACCAATGTATGACTCGGACCTGGCCAAGCATGTGACCACATCCCAATGGCCAAATACAATCTGAGTCAATTTCCCTGTAACACAGAAATGATGGGTTTGCTAAATGTTGCTTCATTTAATCTTTTTCTTCAAATAGTAATAAGCATAAGTTTATTTGATCAGATTTTAAAACATTTTACCATATTTTTATTTTATTTTACCAGTTTTATGAAAAGTTCATCTACAGGCTGATAAAGTTACAATGTTATTCAAATCTGCCTACAGGTTGCTTTCTTGCATTTCTTTTGAAAATTGATAAGAGAATGTCACTTGAGAGTTTTTTTTTTCTGAGACGGAGTTTCACTCTTGTTGCCCAGGCTAGAGTGCAATGGCAACATCTCGACTCACCGCAACCTCCGCCTCCCAGATTCAAGCGATTCTCCTGCCTCAGCCTCCTGAGTAGCTGAGATTACAGGCATGCACCACCATGCCTGGCTAATTTTGTATGTTTTTAGTAAAGATGAGGTTTCTCCATGTTCGTCAGGCTGGTCTCGAACTCCCAACCTCAGGTGATCTGCCGGCCTCCGTCTCCCAAAGTGCTGGAATTACAGGCGTAAGCTACTGTGCCCAGCCATCACTTGAGATTTTTAGGAAAAGACTTTATAAATAACACAATCATGATTTTTCTCTTCAGGGTTTGGGTCAGATCAAGGGGAGTTTTAGGATATTTTACTGTATACGAATTTGTGGGAAGGGAACAATAGCCCCATTTGTCCTATGGACTCAGGGATCATGCTAACATTCAGAATAGATGAAGTTAGATACTTCGTTCAGAACACATGAAGTTAGTTACTTTGCTTACAATGTGAACATTTAATTTGAATCTTGACTACTCAAATTGACAAATGATAAAAATGCCTACATTAGTAAGTATGATTTCATATTCGGCTTTGGTTTTAACAATAGTCATTTTGAAGAGCATATGGCATTTCATAGTTAGGATTACCTGTTTCTGTAGAATAAACTCTGAAGCTCTTATCCCAGAATCCACAGATAAGGATATAGCGATTATCTGCTGTCACCACAAAACAATGTGCATTGATTTGTATGCTCTGGTCAACAAGGTCTGTGATCTGCCTTTTGTTTACACCAGAATTATTGGCTAAAAATAAATGGAAAAAAAGCATTTGAAGAAAGATTCCATTATGAGTTTCACCAAGCACTTATAAAGGAAAACAACATTTTCATTCTTCATTTATCCAGAGATAGTTTTTTTAATGGTACGAGACTATTAAGATTCTCCCTTGAGTCATATAAATTTCCTTTGTAGCAATGATTATTTACGAACCATATTATGGATTTTAAAATTATGCCAGAAATTTCAGTTTTCTCTCCACCAATAAATAAAAACAATATATGAGGAATTCAAAATAATTAATTTAAAACATAATAATACATGTTAATGCATTTAATTCTTTAGATGCTCACTATGTACAAGTTCATTAGTTTATAAGAAGAATCACGAGAAGTAAATATTGTATGAAGCATGCTATTAAGGAAGAGATATCTTAATATTTGCCCCAGTCTGTCATTTTCTTATGGTATTCATAATTCCTGTGAAAAAGGAAGGTGGAGATTTGAGCAAGGGATGTTGTTATGTGGGCAGCCCCACAGGGAGCTTCAGGTCAGCAGCTTTACGGGCCTGCATTGTCAACAGACAGAAGGACTTTCCAGAATGGGCTAGCAGAGGAGGAGAGGAACAAAAAGGATGAGAGAGGGACTGGGGAGGAAAGAGACAGGCGAAGAATCATGTAGAGCCCTGGGATTGAATCTGAATAAAGTCAGGAACTCAGACACCATCTGATTTCCCCAGTGCCTGTCTGGATGCCAGCCTGTCCCTCACTGCATGCCATCCTTGCAGGATAAATCCCTTGGCTGAATTCTTAAACAGAAATGCAGATGTAGAAGGTCACCACCACCACTCTCTAACACCAATTAAATATAAGTACTACTGTTTGTAGCTATCTACTAATACTTTAAAAATAATTACTGGAAAATGTAAGCAATAAAAAAAAATGATATCTAAAAGTCAGTAAGGAAAAGAAAACCAAAGGTTTCTGGAAAACTATACAATTGGTCCTTGACTTATTAGAATAGACCTATTAATTTTTCCATGGTTACACACTAGCTGTATATTTCATTGTCAATGTCTGTTGGACAGAGGAATAGCTAGACTAGACTAATAATATTCTTAATCCTAAACCTTAGAAGCTCTTAAAGACACGTAAATGGTATTTTGTGTAGGGGGTTTAAGTAACTAATTGAAATGTCTGTATCTTATCTTATTTCTGGGTTTAAAGATGAAGGATAAATTAGAATCTAAGAATAAGAGGCTAGGCGTGGTGGCTCCCACCTGTAATCCCAGCACTTTGGGAGACTGAGGCAGGCAGATCACTTTGAGGTCAGGAGTTCCAAACCAGCCTGGCCAACATGGTAAAACTGTCTCTACTGAAAATATAAAAATTAGCCAGGCATGTTAGTGCACGCATGTAATTCCAACTACTCGGGAGGCTGTGGTGGGTGTATTGCTGGAACCTGGCAGGTGAAGGTTGCAGTGAGCTGAGATCGTGCTACTGCACTCCAGCCTGGGTGACACAGTGAAACTCCAACTAAAAAAAAAAAAAAAAAAAAGAAAAAGAAAGAATCTAAGAATAAAACCTCATGACTTTTAATACGTAGCTTGGTAATTTTTTGTAGTATTTTCAATTTTTTTCTAATTTATCTTACTAGTCATCCAATGAATTCGATAGAACAAACATTAAAAATTGTCTTACAGATATGAAACCGGAAAGGTTTAGAAAGACTAAGAAGCTAGCTCTGGATCAAATGGCTAGTAAATATGTGCATGATTATTTAAAAATATTTTGAATATCTGCTGCAAAGAGTTATAGCTCATCAGTTTGTAATTCATATGAAACATTTGCTTTAAAACATGTTCGCTTAAAAAAATTCAATCATAGAAACTTCCAGAAAAGATGTTCTTCCATATTAGTTTCTTTTAATAATCTTTTTGAATCCTTATATTTTAAATAAGACTGAGGTGTCAGAGAACATTTTAGGCTGAAAGAAAACAGTTTGGAATTATTTGCCTTATTTATAAGCAACTTAAATGACCTCCAAAAACATCAGGAAACAATTCCTTTAATGCCAAAGCTCTTATATGGCATATTATAATTTACAGAGCTCCTTGATGATAATTTGATATTATTAGCAAATTAATCTTGTGGTAGAAAAATATTATTCAACTATCTTTTATGAAAAATAACTACATATGAATATGTGGACAGTATCCACAATAATTTATTCTTGTTTATTAACATACCAATTAAGGGATCCATTTCAATGGGAAGATGGTGGGCTTGATCCAAGGAGTATCCTGGAGCTCCTCTAAGGCCTAAAGATTAAAAAAAGAGAGAAAAACTACCATAAAATTTTCAGAAAGGAGGAATTTCCTAATGGGCAGTATTTTATGATGATTTTACAAAACACATATTTGCTTAAAAATTAATTGTTAAGAATGATTCAGTTATACCATGTGTCTCTGCAGATAGCATTACAAAATAATCACAACAGGGACTTCAAGTTTCCACTTAAGATGTAGAAGGTTGGAAAAAGTTTTGGTTCTGTTCTAATGATGAGAAAAAGCTAGATAAATAGAAGATCATAACATTTATTGAACTCATCAAAAAGCTAAGGTCACTGAGCAATCAATGAGCCTGAAATCAATGAAAGGTCTATGCTTCCAAGCAGGGATGGGTATAAGCCTGAGATCACCTGGTGAGGACAGAGGAAGCTGGGGCTCCCATGCAAGGGGGAATTTTTTTCAACATATGACAAGTAAATTGAAGGTATAAAATTGGGCCACACCTCAAATCTTAATCTCACTAAAAGCTACTTTCAGAGGATTAATGTTTAGGGCCTGATGAAGTTCATTAGTCATAGTTTTTCACACGTGATTATATAATATATATAACAGTTTTGAACAAGTTTAAAGAAAAATTTAGTCCTTTATAGTCTTTTTTCTCAATGCAAAACATTTCTAGAGGCTCTCTCCTGAGAATAATACCATCATAAATTTTGCTGTCTATCCCTGATTGAATGGACATAGCGTTACCTTATGTTGATAATATCACCAATCACCTTAAAATAGGTGCACTTAGAAACTCTTAGGAGATAAAGCTATGGTATAAATCATTGTATTTTTTAGAGCAATGTAGAGGTCAGTAGAATAGAAAGATTCAGGTTACTTCAGCACGGCTCAGCAATTCAACTCCAGAGACAGGGAGTCTTCGGCTTTCCGGGAGATCTTTAGTGGTGAACTGGACCAATTAAATATTTGGTCACATCCACTTCTGCCATGGTTAAGCATTAACATGTCTAGATGTTTGCTACATCATGTCACTTCAAGATGTACTGGCTGGTACTTTTAGTATTGAATTTGGAGAAAACATATGTGAAATGTGAAATCACTGGACAATTTAGATTTTGTCTTTTTGCAAAGATTCTAAGCTCTGCAAGGATACAGCTGGTGCTGGTCCTGTTTATTGCTGTATATACAGTGCTTAAGACTACTTGACACATAATAGTTATTCAAATATTTGCTAAATAAATTACTGATGTAGAGGAAACAGGATTTGAAGCCAGCATCCAGAAACCCAGATTCAAAGTCACTTCCGTTTGATATAGGAGAAAAGTGAGGCGTATTTTTAAATTTTTATGTTTATTTTTTGCAGGAAGGCAATGGCAGAAAAAGGTAGGAGAATCTTTATTATTAGTAGAACTTCTTCAATTTGCCAAATATTTAGTGAGTACTTAACTACAATCCAAGCATCCTATGAGGCACTAACATAAAGCAGAAATGAAGGACACAGGTAGGAGTCACTGAGTTGGGTTTGACAACTATTATTTAGTCCGTCATTTTTTGTAGATAATGTGGCATATGAGCTAATCCCAGCACACTTTTTTACCTTAATTTAATTGTAGCTTTTAAGAAATCTTTAGTAAGCAATTTGCTCAGGCACACATACCTACTGTGTTGTGCCATCTATTCACTGCAAACAGTCGGCTGCAAGTCACTGTCACCACTGCAGGGATGGTCAAGTGGGGCAGGGTGTTGGCTGCGACATGGGTTACTGGAGAATTTGAAGGAAACTTCAGCACCATTATCACATCCTGTTGCATCTGATCTTTAAACATGAGCGGACTCTGTGGAAGGAAACACTGTTGAATAGAAAGGGAAGAGAACAGAGGAAGACAAAAGGAATAACATAGTTAGTGAGAGGTCTAGGGAGAATGGGGTTAAGCAGACAAGGCTAGCACAGGCACACACGAGGAAAAGCCACCTGCAGTTTCATACTGATGAATGTCTGCCCCAAATTGAGCATCTTTGACTTGGGGATGGCACAGAGAATAGAGAACAAGAATTCTGTGAAGTCACTGACACAGGGACACAGAATCATTAAAGACCAGCCTCAATTCAAATATCGCCACAATGCAATGTGGAAAGTTAGCTCACAGACACACCCACATGACATAACACAGTTACTCAATGCAGTTTAAAAATCAGTTTGGTGGGAAAGTTAGTCAAATCAGTGACTCCCATTGATTACATGAAATATAAAGTGAATTAACTAATATTTTCACTTCTATCTGGTGGACCTGGGCTCATGACTACAGTCTAAATAATGAAAATATAATAGCCTCCATAAAGCAGCCCTGGCGCTTCCCTGGCAGTGCTCCCCAGGTTCTGCTCTGGCACTGTTTATGGTTGAAGCCTTGTTTCTCCCTTCTAGGCTGTGAGCTTACTGAGGGCCAATGCGTTTTCTTCTTTTCTTAAATTAAGTTCCTGGATACATGTGAGGGACATGCAGGTTGTTACATAGGCAAATGTGTGCCATGGTGGTTTGCTGCACAGATCAACCCATCATCTAGGTATTCAGCCCCACATACATTAGCTATTCTTCCTGATGCTCCCCCTCACCACCCCCACCCCCATGAGGCCCCAGTGCTGTTCCCCATCATGTGTCCACGTGTTTTCTTCTTTCTGTTTTTAGCCTTTGTTTTATAAACATCTAGCCTATGACTTGACAGACAGTAGATACTGTAAGTCCTACAAAACACTACAAATACTACCATATTAAAACATAAAATAGGGAAGCTGGAAATAACCATTATTTAGCTTTCATACATGTTTTGTAATGGTTTGCAGTATATGTGAATTCTCTGCTACACGAACTTAGAAAGCTTAGATTTTCTTCATAAACAGTTTCAAGCCAATTCAGTCTCTAACAACTTCCCCTAGGAAAGTAATGAATTCTGACTGGGCATATCTCCAGGATAAATATTTTTATTATTATTATGAAACACAGAAAACTAACACAGGAGTAAAACTCTTCTGCCAAAGCACTTCATAAAATAAAGTGTTAGAGATATTCTCCTGGACAGTTTATTAAAAATGCTTCATCGTAGGGCTTGAGGCTCCAAGGCCACACCTCTATGTCTACAACGTGGCTGAGGTTTAGACAGCAACAGCTTGAGCTTGGTGCAAACCCTTCTGTTTAGTCACACAGAAGGACCAACTGCAGTCAAAAGAGTTCATTAGTGACTAACCAAGGGGGATGAAGCTGTTTGGCTGAGCCATTGTAGGAAGGAAAAAAAAAAGCGTTTAAACACAGACCAGGCATGGTGGCTTATGCCTGTATTCCCAGAGCTTTGGGAGACTGAGGGGCCAGAAGTTCAAGACCAGCCTGAAAAGCATACTGAAGCCCAATCTCGACAAAAAATTTTAAAAATTTAGCCAGGCATGGTGGCACACACCTGTAGTCCTAGCTACTAGGAAGGCTGGGGCAGAAAGATCACTTGAGCCCAGGAGTTTGAGGCTGCAGTGAGTCATGATCACGCCACCATATTCTAACCTGTGCAAGAGTGGGACCCTATCTTAAAAAAAAGTTTTAAAACAAATGCATTTATTTATGTGTTTCCCAAAAGTTCAACTACTAATTTCTTGAAAGTATAGATGATGTTATTTTTTACTGTATCTCCAGTGCTTAGCATCAGATTTGACATACGGAAGGGGCTCAACAAAAATTTGTTAAATGACAGAGTACATGAAAGGTGTGATTAATACTTCCATCACAGAATAACAGCTTATATATTTGTTTACACATATATTAAAGACCATAATCCAGAGCTCTTTACTGTAGAATACTTGTTGTCTTGAAGTTCATTTTGTGAACATATTTTTACCTTCAAGTATTTTTCATTTTAGTAAAAAATAGTGAAAAATCACAATGTAAGAAATAAATTCTAAAGAAATTGCTCATGAAAATTTTACCTGCTTCAAATTACTTAAAAAAGAAAATGTTTACTATTTGCTAATAAACTGTAAAGGAATTGTTTATGGAAGTGGACTTTTAAATTCAGATTAAAATGAAAAGAATATGACTGCCTTGCAAAGTGGGAATAAGAAGTTTAACACAGTAGCTAATTATGATTGATGTCTGCTAACATTTACTAACAACTTATTGTATGACAGGTGCAGGTCTAAGGGCTACACAGTATTGAATCATTAACTTCTCAGTAGCAAGTACTATTCTTACCTCTATTTTGCAGATGTTGAAATGCAAACACAGAGAGGTGAAATACCTTGCCCAAGTCATTTACTAGCTAGGGCAGAGACGGTGTTTGGCCTGTCCAGCTCTGGGGCCCAGACTCTTAACCACTCTGCTCAACAGTCTCTCTGCAATAACCATAAATTACCTTTATATTTCTTTCCTTTTCTTAAAATGAACTACTTCCCCTACTGTATATCACCCTGAAATTTGGCAATATCCTATTGCGTCTGCAATATATTTTTCATTGTAATTTACAAATAGAGTCTAATTCTGGTGTCACTGTGTGTCTCTATGCCTGTGTGCACATGAATGAGTTTATGCAGAGGCATACATAGAGAAGACGGCTGTTTTTGTGACTCCAAAAGCGGGCTAGCTTAAGTAGGACTTAAAGATAGATTTACACTCCCTTCTCTGTCTCTCCCTGGGGTATTAGTTTGTACTTAGGCTGAAAAGTTAACCAATAAATCGAGAAGCCTTTTAAAATATGCTGTTAAAATCACTATTTTATTTGCTGTATTTCCAGGTACAAAGGAAAGAAAAAAAGTCCCAACGTGCTGATACGTCTTACCAGGTGCATGGCAGAGCTCCGAGGCGGATGTGGCTCAATAAGCAACTGAGATGGCGTCTGTCCAAAGTTCTGTATCTGTGCCTCCATGGCCTGCAGGGGAAGGAGGGTGACTGTCATAATCAATATGCATCAAAGAGAGAGGCCAACACACTCTTTGACAATGCAAGTGTATCCCAAGTCAGCCATGAAAAAAAGTCCAGAAAATTCACCGGGTGCTCTTTTCTCAGGGTGCAGAATCATCCAAGTGTTAGTATTTTGTAGACAAGCTTTGCTCCTCCTTCCAAACATGCTTCAGTTAACCCAGTCACTATTCTTATTTCCAGAAGCTGGGGTTAAATGTGGAAAAGCTAACCTGTGAATACATGCATGCAGCTAAAGACCAAAGAACACTTTCCACACTAAATACAGCACATATACCTTAATAAAGTCCTTTGTAAGAAGGAATGTATAGGGGTCTCTAATGAAATAAGCTTCTGGAATCTTAATGGAGAAAAAAAAGAATGAAACATAAAGTCTGCCAATTATACAAAATAAAATTCAGAAAATTATAGGTTCCAATTAAATTCAGAGGAAAATCAGTAGAAAGAACACTAAGACTTTATAGGAAAATTAAATACGACAAAACTTTTGTTACAAAAATATATTTTAGCTTTCTATGCTATTTTAAGATGAATTCTGGAATATTGTTTTTAAGGCATAAATTCATTTTCTCGAATCTTTTTCCCGAAATTTTAGAGAACTCACCCCCTCAAAAAAAATCTTTGTGTATCCTGAGCTATGCAATATTTCATTAAAGCCTATGTAGATGGAAATAATATTTTATAGCTTCCAATGAATAAAATTAATTTTAGCCCTCAAACTGTCTGGACTGTACAATATACCTTTCTTGTGTGTGTCAAAGAGATAATCTTAAAAGTAACGTAAGTATTTCTTCTAAACACAATTTCTATAGGCAAAATATTTCAACATATTAAGCTAGACTAACAAAAATATTTTTCTGAAATATTGTATGTAATTTATGTCAACAAGGAGAAGCACGATATTTGCTATGATCATTACCCTGCCACCATGCTAATTTTTTCCCTAAATTATGTGCAATTTGGTTGCACATAAATGTGAAATATGAAAATCATAGTTTGTAGGAGCACAGGTAAGTTGGTAGATGGCTCTTGACATAGCACCACCACTAATCTCATTGCTATCTACAATTCTAATTTATGAAGTACTTAAATTTAAAAATCTGTCCTCCTAGACTGCATTTCAAGAAAATGTTTATCAATAAAAATGTGAACTTGCAAATTTATTAGCAATATTAAACATGAATGCATCATTATCTGCCATATTTTAGCAAAGTCTGCATAAATGGGACTTTGGTTCTTTTATTTGCAGAGGGAATGGGATGAATTATTAAATCTCTTTAAGTGTTGTCCAATTTTTATGTATACATTTATTTGCATGGTGTCCACTCATAAGCAAAGTGTGACTATTTAACTAAATTTTATTCACATATGATGCATTTACATCTTACTTTTGTCCCCCCAGTGCAAGATTTATGAGACCATTTCTGGTTAGGTTCACATTTTTAACAACAAACTCTTGAGAATTATTTAGGAAACAAAAGTGGTAATTTTACTGTTAACGCTGCCCTGGTTAGTAAATGTCGAATACTTAGCTTCATGCATCATGAACAGCTAAAGGTCTCTCTAACAACAGATACTGCTACCCCTGTTTTTACTTCCCCAGAAAAAGGACTCGAGTGGGAGTGAGGAGCCAGGGGTAAAATGAAATGTTTTAATCTCTAGATCAGTGTCTTGCACTTAGTAGGCAGCCTTTAAATGTTTACTGAAGGAATGAGTCAACAAACACGCTTTTTTTGACTCTAGTTTTGTTTTTTAAAGGGAAGTATTAAAATTGTACTAGAAAATGTTATGAAATGGATAAAATTTCTAGGAATCTTCTGTACAGTTCTCTTCTGTTCTGCAAGGCCCAACTCTGACCTTTTTGGACTAAGGCAGAATACATACGCATATATATTTAAAAGAGCTCCCCAGTCAGGCATCAGGATAAAGAAGAAGTTGTGACTAACCTTAGCCTTTCATTAAGACAATCAGTTCCCGACACTAAACAGTTATTTCTTTTGAGACTATACTACCTTGTGATCTACATTACATGCCTTCATGACCCAAAGGATCTTAGTCCAATATTTCTCTTTTAGCTATCTGGTAATCCTGCCTTCAGGTAATTCCTTACCCTCTGATTTAAAAATGTACAGATGTTTCTGATCTTGAAAAACATGCTGTTTCCCTTTACTTCTTGTCATTACCAAAACGTTTGAGTGGGAAGTGAGCACCTACTATCTTTCTTCCCCTGCTCCCCGTGTAAGACTTTCTGTCCTTTCCCACTTTCAGGGAGTCATCAATGACTTTCTTGTCAAGTGTGGAAGTCCGGTGCATGGGAGAGTTGCCTGATGACATGCAGAACCCATTCTGCAACCCATGAATTGTTACAATGAAGTAGTTGTTCTGAGAGCTACTTCCTGCGTTGGAGAAAATCCTCCCCTAATGCTAACCTTGGGCAGGGATCTAAATTCTTCACCTCTCAGACTCCCTAAATCATAATGAATGCCCTGCATATTCTCACAGAGCATTTTTCTTCTTTATTATAGATTTTAACACACAATTACTTATGTATGTCTGTTTGTTCAGACTGAATCTCTACAGGTCAAGACTGTGACAGTCTTAACAGACGCTCCAAAAATATCTGCTGAATATAGAGGTAGGGCATTTGTATAAAACTGAAAGCTAGTCTAGAAAAAGAAAAGCGCTTCAGAGTGTTTTACTTTTACAATTCAATACCACAAAAACAATTGACAGACATCTGTTGAATGCTTACTCTATGCCAAGAGATACAAAGTTAGATCCCAGGATGCCCTCAGGAAGTTAGCAGTCCCCAAAATAAAGATGATGAATGTGTCAGTGCACAAGGTAGGGAGCAGGACCACAGTGGAGATGGGCCCAGGCTGCCCTGGGAGCCCAGATGAATGACAGAGGGGAAGGGGTATACGCTCTTAGGAAAGAGACTTTCAGAAAAAAACAGAGCTCAGATTTGAAGATTAAGTAAGAATTAGCTTGTCAACAGCATGAAAAGGTTTTCTGCAGTATAGACATTTTCCTTTAAAAATTTCCAATGATATCAAGTTAAAAAAAAAAAACTTACTGGTAGTAACTGTGAGACAGATTCCTTCTATATTATCCAGAAATGTCATTTTAAAAAACTCCACGTTTCTATTTATCTATACAATGGTCTGCATGGGTCAGAGACATTTAATGTTAACTTTATTTATTCACAAAACATGTATTTGAGTACCTACGACATACTAGATTCCATTCTAGATATTAATGATATTGGTCAAACGAAATGGATAAAATTCCTGTCCTCAAAGAGCTTACATTCAGTCTAAAGTCACACACCGGCATCCCATGGGCTAGATTCAGCTCACAGGCATGCTTTCAATTTCAGCCAAAATGTACAGGTCAGTAAATGGTATACAATAAATTGGATTTTTTTTTGGCTTCTCTTAAAAAATTAGCAGATCAGGCAATACTACATCAGCATTCCTGCACAGCTGCCCTTTTGTAACGCCCACCACTCACGTAACCTGGGCACTGCCACTGGCTTGTATCATTCCTCTATTCCCTGTCTGGTTCTTATATGCTTTGGGGTTTGTGAACCGTTTTAAAATATAATAATTAAAACTTTAATTTGTATTACAAGGTATCAATTGCTTTGTATATTTGTCGTACTTTCCAGTAAACAAAGAATGAATTAACATTGCACACATGAGCGCATAAGCATGTATAATGTATACAGAAAAAGACTAAAACTTTGGAAATGTTTGTCAGTCTAACTCCATTAAATCTATGTTATCCATATTAGAAGCTCCATTATTTTATATACTGTTAATAAGTAAAAAATGCTATCAAATTGTGCTATATCATTGATTGATTATAAGATACATTATTATTTTGGAGTATTGAGATATGAAAATGGTGTGCATCTTAGAATCAATAAAGCATAGTAACTTTTTAAACAGTGGTACCATGAGTCTTACATATTTCATATAAAGCTAGCACAGGTAATAGGCTTAAACCACTAGATTTTTTAAAACAAATATGGCTAACAAAACCTTTGATATTTTACAAATATGAAAGACCATGCATCCATTGGTAGACAACACTTTGGCAGAATAACATGAAAATATCGATTTGTTTGTAAATAATATTCTTTCTTAACGATATTAAGAGATCATTTAATTTGGTATTTTGCAGTTAAGCTTATGTGAATTCACTTTTATTTATTCAAATTTCTCATTTTTTAAGGTTTAAGATAAAAGTGTATAAGGTACACTAATCTTAAGTGTTTAGCTTGATGAATGTATGTATGTATGTGTATACATTTTTCCAATTCTTCTAACCACTACCCAGATTAAGATAAAGGACTTTGGAATGGAACTGGAATGTTCCATATCTTGGTCTGGGTGATGGTTACATGAGAGAATACATAGATATTGGCAACCTTGTGCCTCCCCAGCCAATTATTCCCCCTTCTTAGCCCCATCACCCTGTCAAGTTCATAATTACTTTGATGTTTATCATCATTGATTATTTTTTATTCTTGAATTTTTTATTAAATTGAATTATACACCACATATTTTCTATCTTGCTTTTTTTGATCAATATAACGCCTGCAAGATTCAACCTTGTGGTATGTATCAGTAGTTTGTTAATTTTTTTGCTGTATAGTATTCCAGTGTATTAACCTACCACAATTTATCAATTATCCTGTTGATGAATATTTGGCTTGTTAACAGTTTCAGGTTACTGTGAATAAAGTTGCTTAGAAGATTCTTGTACATGTCTTTTGATGGAGGTTAGCAGCCAGTTTTTGGAGGGTCTACAGCTAGATAAGGGGTTGCTGGGTCATAGGGTAAGAGTAAGTTGAGTTCTACTGCCAAACTATTTCTCCAAAATGGTTTTGTGTGTTTATTTTCTGTATCTGTGAACCCAAAATGTAATGGTCAAGGCTGTAAATAAAGTAATGATTTAAATTGTATGGTCTTTTAGGGTACTGATAAATTATTACTAAAACTTGTATATGTCCAAACTCATTTGTCTCATAAAATAACTATAATAATTATTTCTTTACTAGGAATTGTTAAAGTAGAAATGAAAATTAAGTTAAAGAATTTTAAATTTTAATTGTTATATAGATTCTTAGTATAAAAATTGTTTTGCCAAATATTTATTGACTGATGTGCACTTAGCATTTATTTCTCTCCCCAGCTAAGACCAACCAAGAAATAGGTGGGTTGAACACCTTGAGGAAGTTCTAAAACATGGAATTCTGTACGTATAGGCAGAGAAGTAAAGATAAATGTGAACTGAGTTATCCACAGATGAACAAAATAAGTAAATCTGAACAGTATACATGATTTTCAGATTGCATACACATGTATGACACATAACTAAGTTTTCAGTTTTACCTGCTTATCTGTATACGAAGCTCCCATTAAGGAAAGTTTCTATTAGGGACACTTTCCCTTTTGTCCCCTCCTTACTTCCTGATTATCCCATTTCTTAGCCTGGTAAGGCTTTCCTTTATACAATTCTGTAGGACTCACCTACTAAGTTACAAAAGTATGACATCTTCATCAGAGTCCCCTCTTTTCTTACTTATTCTCAACAAGTTCTCGAGTCTTTCTTCTTCCTCTTAGGTAGGGCCACTGTGCATGATTATGCTGTTTATGCCCTGTACAAAGATGCTCAGTTGGAAGGCAAATGAGTGACAGAATAGAGAAAGGAGCACCTTTTGTAATTCATCCACTTAGAGAAGGTGTTCTCTAAAATGTGCACAAAAGGGCATGTGTGTTAGCTTTGATGTGACATATGCCTTATTCCTTTGACCTCTGTATTTCTTGCTTGTTTTCTTTCCTTTTTTGCTTTCCTTCCAAGAAAGTTCTACCTCCCCTATGAATAAAGAGACGTACCTGGAATTAAATACTCAGAAGAGGAAATCAATAAATATACTGTGTGCTTATGTGTTGCACATTTGCCTATTAATTTTAAAAGACTTCCTAGCTAAGGTAAAATTAAATGTGGCAACCAAGTAAGTCAGAATTCAGAAGCTATACCTTCTCTGGCATGTGGTAGGTAAAAACTTCGGTTAATCTTGTCTTTTCCACATTGCAGGTAGAATGATTACATTTACATTTTTCTCCATAGAATGATTACAATTGTTCTTCTTTTTTTTTTTTTTGTAAATGTAATTCAGTATTATCCTTCACATGAAATGCCATCAGGTCTACAGTGCCATGACAGACAAACAGCCCAAAGGAGGAAATAATATAGGTTCTCAAATGACCTATTCATCCATTTCCTTGGTCTGTATAAACTTTTAAATTGCTTTCCAGAAAAATCAGCATTTTATAAAGTACTATAGGTTATGCTGCCCACAGTGCAAAATATCAAACCATGTCCAAATACCAGTAAATTCACTAACAATTTTCAGAAAATTCAAGAAAAAAGTAGTAAAAGTGGTTGCTTGAGAAAACAGAAAAAGATTTTCAAAATTTCCTTAGCATTTATTTTATCTCACTGTATAGCTCTTACTTATAAAACTTTAATTTAAATGCTTAAAAGTACTCTTCATTAAACCAGAAAATACAAATTTGACACAAAATAAAATATATATATGTATGTATTTGATATCATCTATCTGTTCCACCTGCAATTCTACCAATGCCAAATAGAAAAAAAATAAACAAAAATAATGGAATTTTAAGTCTGAAATGATAAAAGAAAAGGTTACTGAATGGCAGACTATATTTTAACTGATAAGCTTTTGCTTCTGGTTTATTGTTATAATAAAACAAGATCACATAAAGCATTACTTTTTAATGCTGGAAAAACAAGAGCAAAATAAATCAAGCAAATAATATCTGTACTTTGTTATTTCTTGCTTTATAAATATTAAACTATATAAAAAATTAAAATGCTATTTTATATTCAACTGCTTCTAGTTTTTCATAGAAACCACAAAATAGAAGAATAAATATTAGTCCTTTCATCTTAACAATCAACTGCATTAAGGCTAAACCTATTCTGGCAAAATTATTAGAATATTTAAGCAAATATTTGGTAATCCAAGTAAAAGAGCACATTTCCTTTAATTAGTAGATGCTGTTAGACACTATTTGAGGGAGGGGATTCTGATTTGTTCAGTTACCTGCCTTAATTCTCGGTTTCTTTCTTTTAGTGTAAACCTAAGCAGAATGAAGATGTGACTTATCCCCTTGCTGATCCGTTTCCTCCTTGGCATGCTGAATTATAATGGTGATATTACATAATCGACATAACAAATGAATGTGAAAAAGCACCATTTCCTCCAGATAGAAAATGCTCCATCTAGAATACTTTCTGTCTAAATCAGACTAAATCTGCCTAGTACCATCAATGACAAGCTCACTCGATTTTTCCACTTAAAATAAGTGTAAGTCAACTCAGGTAGGAAGAGTGAGTACATTTTAATGTTGCTGATTGTGGCTGACCAAGCCTGGAAGCCTTAAATAAGCCTGCCTGTCCTAGAGAAATGAACAACTCAAGGGGAACAGACGAGTGAGCTAGACACCTTCCTTGGCTCTGGAAGCTGCGCCTCCATTGACCTGTGCTCCTTTGCTCTCTACCTTCCCAGTGGGTTCAGCCAATGACTCAATCAACGACACAGCCAATGACACAGTGAGACAGGATTATATGGCTTCTCTCTGCCAAGTCCCATTTGGCAGTGACTGGCCTTTGCTCCCCTACCTAAGGCCACAGCTCTTGTTGGGTGAGCACTTTTCTTGCCAGGTTCCAGGAATGGCTCTCTTTCCTTGTCACTTTCCCTTGTTCAGTCACTTTACCATGTCTATACCTTTGTAAATAGAACCATTATTAAACTGTCTGCATTATTCTTTAAAAAATAGTTAATTGTGGTAAAATATATATAACAGAAAATTTACCATCTTAACCATTATTAAGAGTACAATTCAGTAGTGTTAAGTACATCCACTCCATTGTATAACCGATCCCCAGAATCTTTTCATCTTCTAAAACTAAAATGCTATACTTAATAAATAAAAACTCACCACTCCTTCTAGTCCCCGGCAGCTACTATTCCACTTTCATTCTCTACAATTTTCACTAGTTAAGACACCTCATAGAAGTGGAATCATACAGGATTTGTCTTTTTGTGACTGGCTTGTTTCACTTAGCATTAATATCCTCAAGATTCACCATTGTAGCATGTGTCAGAATTTCCTTCCTTGTTAAGGCTGACTAATAATGCATCACACACACACACACACACACACACACACACACACACATCACCCCATATTTTTTTAATCCATTCATCCATCCATGGACACTTGGGCTGCTTTCAACTTTTGACTATTGTGAAAAATGCTCCTAAGAACATGGATATACAAATGTCTCTTTGAAACCTTTCTCTCAGTTCTTCCGGATATATACCCAGAAGTGGAATTTTCTGGGTCATAGGGAATTCTATTTTTAATTTTTAAAGGATTTCCATACTGTTTTTCCTTTTTCCTAGCAGTTATACCAGCTGTAGCATTTTATATTCCTACCAACGGTGCACAAAGTTTCCAGTTTCTGTACATCCTCACCAATGCTTGTTATTTGGTTTTGATAGTAGCTAACCTAATGGGTGTGAGGTGGTATCTCACTGTGGCTTTGATTTGCATTTCCCTAATGATGAATGATGCTGGCACATACTTGTTGGTCATTTGTATGTTCATTTGTATGTTTTCTTTGGTGTCTTCATTATCCTTTTGAAAGGTAATGTGCTGAGATCCTGACTGATACAAATAGGATTGCTATTCAGGCACAACAAATGCTGCTTACCTTTTGCTACATGTTGCAGTGGGACTGACCAAAAAAAACATTATATCCAAGCAAGGAACATTTTCACTGAGGATTTTAAATATTTCAGAGATGACTATTATGAGCTTATAGGAAAGGCTGTAGCGTCTCATTGCAATAAATATTTGTTGATACTCAGGAAGAGAACTGAAATACTCTTTTCTAGATGACTTAGGGATTGGCCTACCTGGAAGCAAAGGGTTTAGCTGATGATCTCTTAATGATTCTTCCAGGTTTCTGGTTCTTTGCCCACTTTGTGATTAATCATTAAATGGTACCTAAGTAGAGTATTCAATCCACAAATGCTTAACCATAGGTGAGAAGAATCAGCATGGCATCCCTGCCAAATTTTCCCTGGTTGAATGAGTTTATATCAACTAAACTCTATGCTTGCTGATTGGGGAGGTAAAGGAGGGGAGGTAAAGGAGGAGGAAAACAAGTGGAGGGGGAGGTGGTGGTGCAGGAGCAGGGATGAGAGAGAAGTGGTAGTACTGGTGGCGGACTTTACAAGTTCACTGGGAGTGCCTAATCATGTAAAAAATATTTTTTAAAAAGCGGAAATAGATTTGTTTGGTATGTAGAATGACACTGAGACACAGGTTTACCAGGTGCTGATATAAATATTCCAAATTAAAATAATATACTTCTAGTACACTAAAGTGAGAGTAAAGTATTATTGCATGTATTCAGCAGAACAAAATATTCTTGATTTTGACATAAATGGGCAACAATAATTTAGATATACTATACTGAGACTTCAAATGGCTTTAAACAGGCTCATTATCAATATGTTTAAAACCTTTAAAGATGAGTTCTAAACATCTAACTGAAATGTCTAGGTACTTCAATTGGCTAATATCAATTTCAACAAATTGAAACATGCAATTTGTTTTGAATAATTGTTAATTTATGCTGAGGTAACAACTGTGTAATATAACTGAAATCTATGTTAACAGAAGATGAGGAAATCCCTTCCAGCCATTTCTATTATAAACAGCAGGCTGCAATTTTTACCCTTCTTCCCTTGAGTAAAATAAGGTTTTAGATGCTTGTGAAAGTACTTGCTGTTAATTTCTGAAGATCAGTAATTAGTACTTCTCAACAACACAATAAAAATAACACAAAGAGGAGAAAAAAATCACAACTCACATAAATGACATACGTCCAACTTTGTCTAGCTGCATTATTTATGCTTTTCTAGTGCACGATTGATGACCATGGCCTAGTGAAGGACTGCAGTAATTATGAAGAGGTAAGATAAACCTAAATTAAAGATTTATTCACTAATCAAAATTAAATGTGTGTAATTAATTTCCTTGATACTAATTTCTATATTAAAACCTTATTCATCAAACCTTTGCAATGCAAGCCTTCTGGCTCTCAATGCAAACCTTTGCAATGAGAAACATGTAACAAATATATTTGAACCTATATCCTTATTAGTTTTAGGAATCATGGTATTTTTCTTGCTCCCAAAATGATCCTTTACCTTTAGAACATCAAATATTTATTTTCACTCCAATAATTAAAATATAGGGGTTTGCTTTCTATTTTAATTTGGCTTTTGAATTTGTTAAAATTTTCATCCCAGTAAAACATTCAGTAATTCTAGGGGGAAATTAAGATGGTTTTAAGATATCCTTATCAACCACTTTGTGACCATTTGTTGCAATCACTTCTCAGGATAACTGCCCAGGAGAAGAACCCTGGACATCCCCCATATGAAGACAATTAGGCATCATGGCACTTGTAAATGGATACAACTCATTCGCGCAGATCCAGCAGGTGGTGTTGATATTTCTTGTCATATCAAAGAGGGTCAGAAATGGGGGGAGGAAAAGCTAAGGGATAAAGAACTCAGAAAGAATAAAGAATAATAGAAAGAATTCAAGGAAGGCAATAACTGTAGAGGCCCTCAATGTTGTCATTATGAATACCTTCATTTACATCATCAGGATGAAAAAAGTGTGATTTTTTTCCTTATAAATTTTATGAATTCATCATCTCAGAAAGCCAGAATTGCAGCTGTTTTGGTTAAAGACACATCTATCTTCTGGTTCTTGACAGCCCTATCATGTCAGTTCTCTATAGTAGCAAGGAATATTTCAGCAAGAAAATAAAGTAAAAACTAAAGTAATCTAGCCTGCTTCCTATGGGCATATTTCCACCATAAGGTAAATCCAAAGGGATGTGGTGTTATCCCTGTCAGCTTGAGAAAAAGATAGAAAAAGAAACTATAAGCTAAGAAAACCAAGAAATATTAACAGAAAATTTAGACTAAAAATGCCACATTTTTTATGACTGCGGGTGTTATTAAAAACTACTTAATATTTTAATGTTTCCAGCATAAATAAATGTGTATATCTATAAATAAATAATTAATGCAATGGCTCGTATGTTCTAACAGCTGCCGGCAAAACAATGCTTTATGATGGGCTCATGTGGATATGTCTCACTGTTAAAAAGAAGCCATTTAAATCACTTTTCAGTTCGGCAATGTCAACTATAGAAATAATGACAAGTATTGTGACAAGCTCAGAACTTAGTATCTTGTTAATAACTTGTCTGGTATATACTTACAGCTTCTGGTGAAATAGCGACTCCTTTTTTTTCTCTTGCTGAACCAGTACAACTTTAATGCCAGTAATAGTGATGCTACTTCATTTGACAATATGAATAGAAAACCAATGACACTCAAGTAGAACTTTTAAAAATATAAAGAATAATAAAGGAAGAAATGCTAATATTAATTTAGATCAAGAAAGAATGTTACAGGCTACAAGTAAGCTGCAATTAGGCTATCTTGGTAAAATTTTGGAGATAATACTGAAAAGAAATTTAAAAACCACAATTGCTTCTTTTAACTAAATAATATTACAAACAAATTAACTTATTTTCTCTGTTGCTAACATAGATTTTTTTTTATTAGATTGAAAATTTGGGTACCACATATAAAGAATTTATTAAAACAAAAGTTCTTCTAAGATATTTCATGTAATTATGCCTTTAGATAATAATGTCTGTGTAGTGCTTTATAGTTTAAAGCATTTTTCACATATTTTTTCTCCTATGAATTAGGTATCATCTCTGTCATCTTTTTTTAAGTGAGAAAATACAGGTATATAAAAATTGAGTGACTGGCTTAATGTCACTCATATACTAATGGTTGGGCTGTGATACAACTTATAATCTCATTCCCAAATTTCTATCCTTTTTTACTGCCTATGCCATTCTATATAATCATACTCTGAGGCAGACAGGTTTGAATAATTATGTCTATAGTCATTTAAGTGTAATAATTTATTAAAACAATTTTAGAATCAAGTATTTTACACTTATTTTATAAAAGTACAGTAAAAAATTTTTGTGGTCTTCAATTAATTAATACTAACTACTAATAAATTACTAACTACAATATGATCTCACAGTACCTTTGGAAGCCTCAAAGACTAATAAAATTATATTTGTCTGAGAAGTAATGAGATCAAACGATCAACAAAATGGCTGATAAAGTTTTCTTAAAATCATTGTAATTTTCCCCATATAATCACTGAAAGTTTTATTGAGTTGAAAGTTGTAACAAATTCAAAAGCATAAATCAAATAGAGAAAAACCTTTACAGTCTGAAAAAGCAAAATACCTTACCTTAAAATTTTAAGAATCTTCCTGAAGCAAGAATATTAATGAATACAATTAAGTATATATTTTGTTATTTTTCAATTTCTAGAAAATAATGGGGCTGAAGAAGCCTTGTCTCAAGAAACAGGACACCTGACCTACATCCTGGCTTTGACGCTACATAGCTAGGTGTCTTGAAAAACTTATTTAATAAGAGTGTTAGGCTAGAGTAATGGTTTTTAATTGGGAATGTGTGTGAAATTCCTAGAGAATTTTTTTTTTTTCAAAATAGACTTGCTTGAAGCCTTTCCCTGGATATTCTGAGATGCCCATGGGATGGGTTGGATAGAGTGAATGGGGAGTTAGATGGGTATGGGATGTGTATTTAAAAATAGCACAGGGTGGCTGGGCACAATGGCTCACGCCTGTAATCCCAGCACTTTGGTAGGCTGAGGTGGGTGGAGTTCAAGACCATCCTGGCCAACATAGTGAAACCCCTTCTCTACTATAAATACAAAAATTAGCCAGGCTTGGTGGTGGGTGCCTGTAATCCCAGCTACTTGGGAGGTTGAGGTGGGAGAACTGCTTGAACCTGGGAGGTAGAGGTTGCAGTAAGCCAAGATGGCGCCACTGCACTTCAGCTTGGAAGATGGAGCGAGACTCTGTCTCTTAAAAAAAAAAAGTACGGGGATGGGGTGAGGTTTTGATGAAATGGTTTTAAATTTTGAAACTGGGTGATAGGTACATGGAGGTTCATTATACCATTATCTTGACTTTTGTAGGAAAAAAAAAAGGTTTCCAAATGAGTCTAATACACCTTTAGTAGAGGAGTGCTTCTTAAAAGTTAATGTCTCAAACAAATTGCCTGGGGATCTCATTAAATGCACTTTCTGATTTAGTAGGCTGGAGAAGCCTGAGAGGCTGAAGTTCTAGCAAGTTCCCAGGTGATGCTGATTCTGCTGGGCCATGGGCCACATTTGAGCGTCAAGGTGTTGGAAAACCATGGGACTAAATGATTACCAACCAGAATACTCTCTTTCCTAAGCAGGTCATAGGATGAAGTTTCTTGGTCATCATTTAGTAAGTAAAAATATAAATCAAATCATATAATTTTTATAAACATATAAAAATGGATAAGAAAAAATATTCTTTCTCATGCTTGAAAAACACTGCTCAAATAGTAGAGCTCATCTATGAAAAAAGTGCATAGAAGATTATGATGTAAGCCAAGACTTAAGACAATTTAAATAAATCTACTATCCAACAGATCTAGTGTTTACATATTAAGAAGAGCTTTGTATCAGAACTGTACTGTCATGTTTCTGCCCAGAGGCTGTCACGATAAAGTTTATTATCAATTACTGCTTTACAAGTATAAAATAAGTTAAGCTGTCATAATTTTCTCAGCCAGAGTTCCTAAACTGTCAAAGAATGTCAATTTTCAATGTGACATAGAGAAGAAAATTATCTGTTATTCTGACCTCTAATTTCTTGACATTTTAATGCCATAATTGCTGTGGTTAGTGCTGCTTCATGATTTCACCTGTCAAGGAAAAATGAATCAATAACCTTAAGCCATTTTTCAAACTTTAGCACTAACTGCAAAACTCAAAGTTATAGGTGGATAGCAGTATTTTTTTTTTTTTTACAAAGGAGACATATATATTCATATATTAAATATTTCTCTTTTTAAATTAGTGCTTAATTTAAGCATGAAAAAAATCCGTCTTAGGCTAGTTGGAGTTTAGTGTAACTATAATTAGCCTTCCTTTGGTTTTATTTATATGAAATCTGCAATCTTTGCATTATAAAAATACTAAGATAAACATTATCAAATAAAATAAATGTATTGAGCTGAAGAAAATGGTTAACATTTTAAACTCTGCTTTTTCCAAGAGCCTGTGTCCAACCACTTAGGTGGGAATCAACTCTCTCAAGTCATGACACAGCAGTACAAGATCTTCAAAAACTCAACAAGAATGTTTTAAAGCAAGGTACTGTGCGTCTCAGATGGGCTAATCATAGGGGTTGTAAATAGGCAAGGGTACATAAATGACCACAAATAATGAATATGCTGCACTTCATTCCATCTTATCTGGCTTCTTTGTTATGACCATAGATGTCTTAGTCCTTCTTTACAGAGAGAGCAACTGAGGTAAAGTGAGATTGAATGACTCTGCCTCATTTACCCAGATCACAGGATTCAGGCGGGCTCTCATCCTTTGGAGGACACTATTTCTCACATTCTAAAATTTTAGTGCAGAACTGTCTTTGTGGGAATCTGTTAGCTTCTACATGGCTAACTGGCATTAATAACAATGGGAATATGTTAGAGGGGCAAATGGTGGAAAATGGGAGAGGGGAAATTGACTAGCATTCCTTGAAATCATTTAATCTGTTATGCCTACACTGTACTAAATGGCCCCCTAGTGGTCACAAGGAGATAGAGGCCCTGCCTAAGCAATCTTGAGTCCACACAGTTCCACAGGGTCACGGTAAACCTCTCTGCTGGTGTGTGCTGAGGCCTCTGCAGGCTGGGGGAAGGGAGGTAGGAGTATTCCAGGTATGCATTCCTTCACATGTAGTGTTTTAAGAACTGACACAGAATTACAGGGTTGAGGAAGTGGGCAAGAGGTTTGGGGAGAAAGAACATACATTTCACAGTATGACTCCAGGTCTCCCTAATGAAACCTGAGTGTCTGGCAATTATGTGCTCTGAATGAGCATGCTGAAAGGAGACAGAGTCCTGGGCTGAGGCACCCTAGCAGTAGACAGTCTGCATCACTAGAGGGTAATAAAGCTGTAATACAAGATATTGTTCAGACCATCTATAGCATAAGCCAACATATGCTTGAACCATTCCCATTCAATAGAAAACAATTTTTAATTTTTACATTTCTATGTCTCATTAAGAAGTTCTACAGTTTAACAAGACTTATACACATTTTTTTTCACTGTCCAAAGCACTGACGTGTTATTTTGTAGAAACAGATATTTTGATAAGATTCAGATAATGAACACTGTATCCATGTAAAGAAAGTTTCCATGTAAAGAAGGTTTCCATTGTAATTCCATTTTCAAATTCTTTCAGTTATCTTTTTTTAAACCCTCATTTAAATTGGAAAAACCTGCTATTTTTCTGTCAATTTTAATGCTGCTTTGCACTTTCATCATGTATAAGATGCTTAATGTAGTTTTATTTTGCCCAAAAGGATTAACTTGCAACTTTTTTTTAAGAACAGAACTTTACTATAATGGGTAAAAATGTGTAACAAAATGTTCAGAAGCAAAAATGTCTATGACAATTAAAAGTCAAAAGACAATTTCGAGTTGATCTTGGAATACAAGGATGAACTATTACATTTGTTTTCTTTTTTTCTGATTCTAAAAGGTATTAGTCTTAAACGAATAATTTAATTTATAAAGTATTTAATAAAATAGGCATGTGATAAGCAAGGGTGTATACTTAAGAGAATAATTAAGCTCAGAATTATCTCCTACCACATAATCTGATTACAATTTATACACAATTGGGGGTACTCAGTTGGGTGAGTATAATGATTTGTAGAGAAAATTCCTTATTTCACCTGCCAATTTCATAATACCTGCCTTCTCTCTCATTCATTCATTCTGTCTCTCTGTTTTTCTCTTGGCTTCAGGCAATAATTTTATATTCTTGTGCACACAATATGGTACAATATTGCCCCTAATAATATGCTTGCAACGTGTTCTCAGAGTATTTTGCCCTAAGGGTCCAAGATCAATGATTATGAGGCTCTTCCCTTCCTTTTCCTATTCTCTGCTTGAACCATACAAATGGAGTCATTTTAATTTTATGGAGGTATATAAGAAATAAACTTATAAATGCAAATTTTTTTGTGGAGCTTCATTTCTCAAATCTACAAGTTTTCCACCTCTAAAATAAAAAATAAAAAAAGCATTCCACTGGCTGGAGATGTAGAAACGATTACTTGTTTTGCATACGACAGATGGCAGATATCTGGTAGAATGGAAGACTGGGATATCGCTTCCTTGAAGCAACACTTATGTAGCAGCTGTTGCATCTTCACTGTTTCCACTTATCTGAAATCATTTTGTGCAATGTAGAAGTGATTTAAGTTATATTTTATATGAATATTTTCACTAAAAATACTGTACGCATACTACAGCACATTATTTCCAACTGTTAGCTATAAACATTTCAGATTGAGAACATGTAAGAATAAAACAGCATGACTGCATCTATTTCATTCATGCACTTTTTGAGTATTCCATCTAGAAGGTGGAAATATTGCTTTTATTTATTTATTTTTTTTTTGAGACAGGGTCTTGCTCTGTCACCCAGGCTAAGTGCAGTGGCACAATCTTGGCTCATGGCAACCTCTGCTTCCTGGGCTCAAGTGATCCTCCCACCTCAGCTACCGGAGTAGCCGGGACCTCAGCCCCCAGAGTAGTGGGCCTGTGCCACCACACCCTGCAATTTTTGTATTTTTTTGTAGAGATGGGGTTTCAGCATATTGCCCAGGCTGGGTGCAAGCCCTCCTCCCGCCTTGGCCTCCCAAAGGGCCGAGATTTCAGGCGTGAGCCACCGAGCCTGTAATCCCAGCTATTTTTAAGAATAGCCACACTGGCAGATTATTTTAATGTGAAATATTCATATTTAAATATTCAGCTAGGTTTCATTTATTACCAACACACATAAAGCATTAAAGATTTTAATGGAGATTTTGAGGTAAGAAAAATAAAATATAGATATAGAAATATATTAAAAATGTCTGCAATTTAAAAAGGAACCACACACTGGTCTCATTATTTGTTTTTGGCCTTTTTTCAATTTTTCCGTATATGTCAAGAACATAAAATGTGTGTTTTGTAAAAAGTTATGTTGAAAAAAATATTATACAGAAAGAGATGGAATGTCAAATTTGTGTTTGAGAGATGACAGAAATATTTGGAATAATATGGGACTTAACACCTACCTCCCTGAGTACAGGATCAGTGATACTATCCAGGTTCACAGAGCCTTCGTAAGTCAAGTAGTGAAAAACGTTCAGAGCCCGAACTGCTTCTGGTCCTCGCTGCTTATAGCCAAATATGAGGTCAATCCACTGATGAAGTTGGCAAGAAACAAATTCACTTTCTAGGGCCTGAAATGAGTCAAGAAAGAAACGGGAGACCATGAAAACTTAGTAGACCTTCGTATCCTTTTTTTTTTAACTTTGAAATATTATGTATAAAAGAGGAGAATATGCTCTTTACATTGCTATACTTGATTCATATGTATCAGATCTTCAGTTCCTAGAAATGGAAAAATACTACCTCAGTAGTATTTAATAGAGACCTAAATGAAAATACAGAGACCTAAATGAAAATGTTCTCTTTCTAAAATGCTAAACTTTCTCTTGGCTCCATTATGTACACAATATGAATTAAATATAAATACATTTCTTATAAAAACACACTCATGTTTAAAAGAAAAATAATTTAAAATATTCTTTTTAATACCATGCTACAACAATTTCATTTCTCATTTTTAAATATTAGTTTGAAATTGAGCAATTTTATGAGAAACTCTGAAATACATTTATTTTCCTTCCTGAAGTCTTCCAGCTTACCTCTGAGATGACTAGAAGGGAATGTCTTTCTTCTGCTATGAATTAACTCAACTATTATAAAGTTTGGGAATCACTGGGCAATTTTGGATGTTTGCTAGCTAATGGGAAAGAAATGCAAACTACTAAGAGTCAAGGGCCACACTAAGCTTCCACAAACAGAAAAAAAATAAAGGCCTTTTTACATCCTAAGAAGCCGTCAGAAGCTTCCTAGAGGTATCTTGACAGGTAGGTAGGGAGTCTTGCTCATGTCCGTAAAATGAGCAGTGATGGTACATGGCTCACTACACCTCTCACTGCAGTCATTTATCATCAAATTCCTATTGATTTAAAGAGGACACCAATTTCAACAACATGAAAAAAAGCTGTACGTCTAGCTTTGTAAATTTCAGCTATGCATAGTCACATAAGACAATTTTCTAAATTATGGCTGTCACTAAATATGTGAATAAAGTCATTCTCTGTGATTTCTATGGTGTTGAAACCAATTTGGAATTCACTTAATGAATAAATTGTTTCTTAAATTAGATCACTGAAAACTGCTTTTCATTTTTTAAGTATATAAAATATTATAAATAATAGTTTTCAACTTTTCCTGTGATCACATGTAACTAGTAATTTATTCCTTTCAAACCCTTTCCTGATTTACTCCTTTCAATTTTTTTTGTGTTTCTTCTAAACCAATTAGTGTGGATGTTTCTCATTCAGCAATGTAAACAATGACATTTTATGAAAGAACAGAGTTTCCATACTAAAGCTAAACAGAATTTCTATACCGTCTATCTCATCGATCTTGAAATAACAATTCAGAGTGGAACATAGGAAATGAGACAAAAGTATGAAAGAAGAGATGGTTAAAATTCTATATTATGTCTATATTAGTTTGGTCAATTTGTATAAATGATTTTGTCAATTCTCTATAACTATTCAATTAAGAAAAAAGGTCAGTCTAATTATTTAGTAACATTTTCAGTGTCTGATACAATAAATAAAAGGATTTTAAAAAATGAATAAATAGAGGTTCATTATTGAGTAACTATTGCTCAAGTCTATTCACAGGAATTCAAATTAGTTATGGAATCAGATACATAATTTAAAGGAAGATTTTACCAACATGATCAAACTAAGCAGTATTCATTACAAGTATATCTTATAGATACCATTAAACAAAGGTTTGATGAAATTTACTATTATCTCTATTAGAGTAAACTCATTACTGAATAAAATATCTAATGCACTCATGAATGGCAGTGGGAATAATTTGAGCTTTTAAAATGTGTTTTTTCTCTTTTCTCTCCATCTCCTATTTTCATTTCCTTCTACCACCGTAGGCAATAACTGTAATGTATTTAATGTTTCTCCTTTTGTTTACGTGTGCCCTTATAAAATATTACTCATTCTTTTGCAGATATGCTTTTGAACTATTAAAAATATATAGGGTTAAAAATTTCATTTTGTTCCTTACTTTTCTCATTAAGTATTATTTTTAAAATCTACCTGTGTCACTGTGTGACTAGCCCATTGCTTCTTGTGGCTGCACAAAACTCCCTGGTAACAAACACCAGGCTGCCTCTAATCCCCATGACAGGAGGCTATGATAAAGGCCCCTTTGGATCTTTGTAAGAATTTCTTTGGGATTTATAATCCGGAGTAGAACTGGGAGTGCATACTTAATGTGAGTCATCAATGCCCACTTGCTAGCAGGGCATGACAGTTTCTATATGTCCAGATCTCCATCGACTCTTAGTATTATCCAGGTTTCTAATTTTGGCCAGTATAAGAGATACAAAATAATATCTCATTGCTTTAATTTTTACTCCTCTACTAATAGATTTGACATCTTTTTAACATGCTTGTTGGTCTTTTGGGTTTCCTTTTCTATAAATTCCTGTTCATATCTTTTGCCCATTTAAACAACGGAGGTTCTTGCCTTTATGTTGTTGATTTACATATTTAATTTTATTATTATTACTTTTTAGACAGGATCTCACTCTATTGCCCAGGCTGGAGTGCAGTGGTGTGACCTCAGCTCACTGCAACTTCCACCTCCTGGGCTCAAGTGATCTTTCCACCTCAGCCTCCCGTGTAGCTGGGACTACAGGCATGTACCACCACACCCAGCTAATTCTTGTATTTTTGTACTGCAGGAACAGGGTTTTGCCATGTTGCCCAGGCTGGTCTCGAACTCCTGAGCTCAGGTGATCTGCCTGCCTTAGCCTCCCAAAGTGCTGGAATTACAGATGTGAGCCTCTGTACCCAGCCTGATGTATATATTTTAGATAAGAGTTCCTTGCTGGTTTGAAACATTGCAAATGGATTCTCCCAAATGTCATATATCTATTAACTTTATCCATGTTCTTTGTTGCATGTGTTTTCTTAATTTTGAGATCATCTAATTATGTTCTAAAAATGTTTATGCTTTGGGGTTTTGTCTTGAATTACAGAGATAACTATATTTTGATCAATTAGCTTTATATCTATGGTTTTGCTTTTTCATATTTTGGTCTTTAATTAATCTAGTTCTACCATTAAACAAAAATTCCTTTTCTCAGAGATGTATTGTGTTATCTTGAATGTGTGAATATATATTGGAAACAAAGACATAAAACTGCCATTATTTACAGATAATATCATAATCTACATAGAAGCAGCCCAGCCTTCTTCCTCACTCTTTTCTTTTGCTCTCTGTTCTATGTATCTATCATGTCTACATATGTGTGTCCAGCTTTCTATATTTTTCATTTCTATTATTAGCTTATTAATTATCTTTATTTTCTTTTGCTCTATGTATCTATCATGTCTGCAAATGTGTGTGTCCAGTTTTCTATATTTTTCATATCTATTATCTTAATTATCTTTATTTCTTATTTATCTCAATATGTGGTAGAATTTATTCTTTTTTTCCGGATTAACTAGGCTATTCAGGAACATTTATTCTTCTTTGTAACTTTTACAGTAAGTGTATAGCTATATCAAAAGAATTGAAATGCCAATCAGTTTATAAGTTAATTTGTGAACACTGACATTAGGTTTTACTATCCAAGATCCTCAAATATCTCAATATATACAGATCATTTTCTATGTCCTTTATTAATGTTAAAAATAAAAATTTTCTCCAAAAAACTTTTATCTTTCTTGGTTAAGTTTACTCCCAGATACTTCATAACTTTTGATGCAACTGTAACGTTTTAAAAAAATTTTTTTGTACTTGGTTATCAATGATGTAGAACAATGCTAATGATTCCTAAAAGTTGATTGTGTTTCTAGCAACTCTTACTAGTTATACCTTTAACTTCTTCATTTTTTCTTATAGAATTTTTCTTAGCCTTAAGAACTATGTAAAACAGCAGTGGTGATATGGAAAATCCTTGTCCTTTTCCTGATCTTAAGGGTTAAACTCTACTTAGTCCTGATGCAATACACACACACACACACACACACACACACACAGGCATATACACACATATTTAGTAACAATAATAATTCATTTAGAATTTTTATATTTATAGCCATACATGAAATGAGCCTTAATTTCTTTTCCCTTTTTTCTCCCCTTTAGTATTTTTGGAATTAAGATCCCACTAGCCTCATAGAGTGAGCTGCATAGCTTTCCATGTTTCCTGGAACAGTTTGTATAAGAAAGGCATTCATTACCTGTTGAAAATTTGGTAGAATTTACCTGTAATATAATACAGGTCTTGAATTTTCTGGGGGATGGGAAGATCTTACCATTTAAATTTCTGTAAGTCTTGTAAGTCTCAATTTTGACATTTTAAATATTTTTCTCAGCATTCATCATTTCATCTCAGTTTTACAATTTATTAGCTCATAGGTATTCATAATCATCTTTAATTAAATTTTAAAATATTTATGTCTATAGCTATTTATTCTATATATTAGAGAAGCAGCATAGTGAATCAATCAACAATTAATTGTAATTAATTTGTCTGGTTTTTGTTATAAAATTAAATGACAAAGAAATAATGAGGTAGGAGGTAAAACAAAGTCTGGTAGATTTTTTTGTCTTGTTACTTACTGTGCAGAAAGAAAAGAAGATACATATAAAAGCTAAATGTAGTTCAAAATCAAATGAATATCTAAGAATGGAACATTAGCTATTAATAATTAAAATATAACAACTTATCTAAAGCTGAAGCTTGACATTAAGACTCTTTAGTATAAACACTAGTGAGCGGTCACTGGTATGTGTTTATTTTGTTCTTTTCAGAACTGTTTTTATATACAAACCCATTTTGCACTTTGAAACAGGATTTTAGTACAATGTTTACATTGGAAAAATAGAAAGAAATACTTGATTACTATGCTATTAGTGTCATAATGGTCTTAATAGCTTTCTTTTCCCTCCACTTGCATGTCTAAAGGTAGAAGCAATTGCGTTAAGCCTAGATAAACCAATTCCCAATCCATAGCTCTACCCTGGGGATATGGAAGGAAGGAAATAAAGAGTGGTATTTAAACTAGAGAGGATATCTCTTAGATGGATAATATTTCCCTCATTCTAATTTCTATTTTGTCCTATGAGTATTAGATGGTACATAATTCTTTCTTTAGCAGGTTTGGAAGGAAAGCTTCTCTGAAATTTATGATAAAAGAAAGTAGGCTACTGAATTTAACTGTGAGGTGACAGTATTTCTCCTGAATTTTAAAATTTAAGAATATTAAATACTCATGTCTTCTTCTAGACCAGAGCAAAAAATTTATTTCCCATCCCTTTTTCTCATTACCTCAAAGATCTGCTTTTGGGATTAAAAAATTCTCTAAGTAGAGTTGCATATATTCTAGTGGATATTCAGAAAGCCATACTGTCATTTCTGTAGTGTCTATGCCAGCTTCTTTTCATAATTAAACTGAAGTTACAGCTATTACAACTTCAATAATTCAACTGTTTTAAGTAGAGACAATATAGTTGTCTTTGATGTTTATTTTGAGGGGCTTAAATCATTCTAGTACTTGACTGTTTACTGGCTGTATGATACAGAAGATTATTTCTAGCCCTCATAGCTCTCCACATGGGTTACTATAACAGACTTCAAACTTTTTCTGTAATCCAATCTGTCTGGTGCCCTGCCTGTGGGACAGACTCGTCCAGCCATCATGTCCACATTGCCATTCTCTATTTCCAAACTGCCACTGCTCCTCCCAGCATAACCTGTCTGACTCAGGCCTTTCAAACCTCCATCCCACCTTTTCCCACTGTTCCTCAGGACTTCCTGACATAAATCCTTCACTCCCCTAGTACAGACACTTCACAGCCCTTAGACACACAGCAGCTGGTATGACCTCAGAGCTTTTGCTTTCTTTCTAACTTGAAAGCATTATCTTTCCGCTTGTTTTTGAAGACCTACCCATCTTTCTTACTCAAGTTCAGTGTTTGCCTCTTGTGTTCTCAGCTCTCACTTGTTTTTTTCAATGAATTTCTACTCAACATTTTTCATCAATGTTGTTCTGTTACTTCATAGAGGAAGACAACACATGCAAATTTACTTGTGAAATCATTTTACAACAAACTGTGAGGTACTGTACAGATGAATGGGATGATTGCCATTAGCACTTCATTGTTTCAAAAGTTAACGGTATATCCTCAATTCGAAAGCAAGCCTTTTGAAGATAGGGGCTTTAATTCTTATCTTGCATTTCCCATAACTCTTAACCTATCATTGGGTAATAATTGTTTAATAAATATTTATAGGTTTATTAATTAAAGCAATGGAAAAAATGTGATGGTCACAAGAGGAAGGATTAACAGAAATGTCAGGAATGAGGGCGCGGCTGGGGAAGAAGGTCATTCATTCACACAGCAAATATTGATTGACCATCTGCTTTGTGACAGACCTTCTTCTAGACTGTAAGATCATAGCACTGAACAAAAAAACCCAAAGTCCCTGCAAGAGAGTTTACACTGTAGTGGAGGAGACCAACAAAAAACTAAGACAATTAGTAAGATACAGGGTGTGTCACAGGATGGGGAGTTAGGGAGCATGTGTAGTCGGGCGAGGATTGCTAAATTAGGGGAGGAGGCCAGGGAAGGCTTCCCTGAGTTTGTGACCATTAAGGACCCCAGTGAAGAAATGAACTGTAAGGACATCTGGGAGAAGAGCATTTCAAACAGAGGGAACATTCATTCATTCATTCATTCATTCAACATGGAGCACCTGTTATGTGCCAGGCAGTGTTCTAGGCCCTGGGATACTGTGATAAACAACACAAAACCTCTGATCTCTGACAGTAGATCCCACTGAAATGTAAATAAACAAGGTGAATACAGTCTAATCTCTCTCTTGCCCCAAATTACTGACCACCTACCATATGTCAGATATTAGCCTTGGAGAGCACATAGATGAATAAGCATTTGATGTCCTGAAAAAGATTACAGTGTAGTGGACGGTAATGTTGACTCTGGCTTTTTCCTCGGCTTAGAATTTCTGCTAAAGGGCCAAGTTGACAATAGGCACTAAACATTCATGCTTTCAACTTAGCAGAACTCCCTAAAATGTTCTGTTAAGATGGATTTATCTATCTCTGCTGCCGTAGCCATCACTACTCCGCACGATCATCTCCCCCCACTTTACCTGCCTCTGTAAGACTAGAGAAACCTGAGGGAAAACAGCCATTGGTAGGAAGTCCCAGAGGGAGACTATAGGCTCAAATTTTAAAATATACCCAGATTCAGTAACTTCTTACTACTTTTACTGCTACCCCCAGTCCAAGACACCATCATCTCTCATAATACCTTCTAGCAGATTTCCCTGAGTTTACCCTTGCAGAATCATTCATTCCCAACACTGCAGCCAACGTGATCTTTTCAAAACATAAGGAAGATCAGTCATTCTTCTACTCATAACATTGCAAGGACTTTACATCTTACTCAGGGTAAAAACGCAAAGTACTTACGATGGCCTTCAAGACCCTGTGTGATGCTCCCCAATTACTACTCAGTCCTCTTCTCCTACTGTGTGCCCACTTGCTCACCCTATACTGCCCACTGGCCTCCTTGCCAAGCACATCCCTGCCACAGGGCCTTTGCTCCAATGTTGCCTTTGCCCAAGATGCTCTTTCCCCAAGAGAGTCACTTGGCTCCCTCCCTTCGTTCCTCCAGGCCTACCTCTAATCTCCTGTTACAGGGAGACTGTCCTGACCTCTCTCCCTTGCAGGTACTCCTGGTCCCATTTCCTTCCAGTGTTATTTTCTACCACCGACCACCTTCTAACATACTAGATATTTCATTTTTAAAAAACTGTCTATTGCCTGTCTCCCTTTGATCAAAAGTAAGCTCCAGGAGGGCAGGGATCCTTGCAAACACATAAAACAGTATCCAGAACAGTCAACAGTTATCTGCTGAATAAACACTATCAGTGTTTACTGGAACTGTTTGTCTGTGTTCCTAACTAGAGTGCACCTTCTGAAGCCACTCACTCATCCTTGTGTTCTAAGACCCCAAAGTAGGATGAAAGTACATGATGTCCCCTTCATAACTATGGAATGAATGAAGGAATTTCTCTACTCTAGCTTTACTTAGAGTAGGACCCATGGCCATTCTTTGTATTTTCCATAATGCCTTGCTCATAACTAGCTCTCAGTAAAGGCTTTCAGAATGAATAAGTTCTCAATTTTAGAAATAAGGAGGACACTGCAGTTCCAAGAGATAGGGTGTCTTATTTCCAAGTGTCATGGTATATGGTAAGCTGCACGTGACAGTGATGACTTGAGCAAACCTTGAGAATGACCTTTTGTAGCAGACACACCTGAATGCAGTTGAGAGTCCCAAGCTAGGGAATCAGGGTCGCCAAACTGGAGATCCATTTCTTATTTATGAGGAATAGCTGAGCCCTCTCTGGCCCATCTCATGGAACACGGGCCATATTGGGAATCAAGGCCCTTTGTTTTGGGTTAAATGAAGGTTGCCAGATGGAAGTTGTTGCGGTTGGGTGGGAGAGTGTAAGTGAAAGTGAAAATGCGATATAAACAGCGGGCTTTTTGCAAGTGGTTGCAGTTCTCCTGTCTACCCTGCTGCCACTGAGCGATATGGGTCTCCTGCCAGCCTGCTACCATGGGACTCTTTCCCCATAGGTAAGTCACCAGTAAAACCCTATGTCATGCTCACTGGTTCTGGGTCTCTTCTTTGGCCTCTAGAACCTGGCACCATCCCTGTTGAAGTTAATAGGGTTCAGCACAACACACAGCTAATAGGTGTTCCAGAGCTGGCACTCAAACACAAGATATTTATCTCAGTATTTGAAATTTCTACATAAGACTTCCAAAAATTCTTACGTTATTTGCTTAACAAGTCTCTTTTAAGCTGGGTTTTTTAAAAAAAGTAGATTAGACCCCAAATGCAAATGTAAAAATTTGCATTTGGGGTCTAATCTACTTAAAAAATCCCAGCTTAAAAAGGAAACATTTTCTTTGAAATACAGACATTTTGTAAAGGCTGCAATACAGTAAGAACAGAGCCTCACTGGAGCTCGGCTTCGCCTGCCTCAGTTGCTGTGCATGCTCTGCTGACTGCAGACAGCCTGCAATTGGCCCAGCAGCACCAGGAATCTGTTGGGCTGAGGGCTAGAGATTATCAATGCACATCCGTGAAAGGGCTTTTTTCTAAAACAAATTTTTAAAAGGTTAGATTATAATGGATGAACCCAGCATTAGGTTAACATTATCAGAGATACTTTCTATTTCTGTCGTTGTCAGAAGGTCAGATTATAATCAGGTTAGAAGCAAACACAATCTATTAATGTTTCATGAGTAAGTCAGTTGTAATAAGCCTAGCTTCATGTGGATGAATTAAACCAGTTCTTGATGTATAAACTTAACGCACTTAGAATTTATTGAAATGTCTACTAAAAGTGTGTATATCACTTTTCCAGATTTTCTAGTGAGAGTAAATTTTGTATTTCACAGCTCTTCAGTGAAACACAATTCTTGGCACTGTATTTACAAAACAAACAATTCTAACCAATTATACGTATTATTGTCCACAACTTAAACAACAAAGTACTGCTTCATTTTTTAAAAATCAGAAAAGGAAATTAGGTTGTAGACATGTAAAGTCTGCTACAAATGCATCAAATACCTGCTGTTCAATTGCTGCCATGCAATAATAAGGCTGCACATTTAATAATCAATGATATCCCTTTTTATAACATTTCATCATCTTTGCCTTGAATTTCTTAATGACAGTTTGAAAGAAGAATGAGGGAATATTCATAGATATCGAGTACTAATCCATACAAAGAAATGGAGGCTTTTTACCACTGTGAATGTCATTTCTTTGGGATATATGACATTTTTATTTTATACTTTAGGCTCATTACAAAGAATTCTTTTAAATAACTGAAGATAATCCTAGTCAAAATTATAAATATACTAGAGCACATTTTCTCTAAACCTATTTCATAAGAACTAAATCCTGTATGAATTACCCAGCCAATATAAAGTTAGAAACTTTTAAAGTTACAAGACAACATAAAAAATAAAATATTCATGGAATTTATGGAAAATTCAAATACTTTATATTAGTGCCTAGGCTTTGTATATTACAGAAATACTCATCAAATAAACACTCCTTCAGCAAGTATGAACATATGTAGATAACTGGTTACATTTTCTAGTTGTTTTTTTTTTGGAGACCGAGTCTCACTCTGTGTTGCCAGGCTGGAGTGCAGTGGTGCGATCTCGGCTCACCCAAACTCTGCCTCCCAGGTTCAAGGGATTCTCCTGCCTCAGCCTCCTGAGTAGTTGGGATTACAGGCATGCACCACCACACCCAGCTAATTTTTGTATTTTTAGTAGAGACTGGGTTTCACCATGTTGGCCAGGATGGTCTCGATCTCTTGACCTTCTGATCCGCCTGCCTCGGCCTCCCAAAGTGCTGGGGGATTACAGGTGTGAACCACCCCACCCGGAATACATTTTCTAGTTTTAACACAGATAGCTGACATTATTTCTGCAAGAGATCATTATGATCATTTCCCACAAGTAGGATGAGAAAACCAACCAGAAGTTGGAGCAACAGAAACTATGAAAAAGGTGCTATGAAGGAAAACTTCAAGTTGAAGCAGCACAGGAGACATTGAGAGAAGACATTGAGAGAGTAGCAGCTGCAGAGTCATGCAGGCACATTTCACAGGATGTCTTTGCAGTGATGCTTAAGACAGTTCCCAGAGGCAACAGTTTGGGCTTGTCCTTTAGCTCTAATTCTGAAGCAACTAAGAATGGCTGCTATAGGTGTTACGGATACAGCTTTTCGCTGATACACAAGGTGGCTGTCCCTTTCTATTCTCTAGGGTTCCTTCAAGGAAAACCAAGAAGCAAAACATGGAAACAATAAGCCCTTTTCAAGTGAGGCACGGCTACATGCGATCCATTTCATGTGGCACTGCTTCCAAGTGATGCAGAGAACAAAGACTGGGGAAGTTTAATTACCCTGAATATGTAGAATTTTGTATAAAGCCTTTTGCTCCGTGGAATAAAGGTTCAGTTCACACGTCTTACCAGATTCCTTAATTCCTATGATGAAATAACAGGAATTTGGTTTAGAATATAGGGAAACTGCAGTGCTTTGCTTCTTTCATTTTTTCATGAACACAAGTTGGAACTTACTACTTATAATAAAAATGGACTATTCATTTCTGAGAATGTTTTATATTGCCAGAGATACACAATATGTATCTTTCCTATATTAGTCAGTAGTAAAACTGAATTCTTTTGAATATGAGAGGAAATATTTGGGAACAGTGGCTTCACTGAATTACATATGCAATCCTTACGGTTCCTAGTGCACTGCACACAGCTGGCTGGATGAATATGTATTTACGGGAACGCTACACAGTGAGGCTGATTTTAAAGAAGCACACTTTGATTAAAAAGTCTGCTTATCAGTACTTCAGATGTTACAAAGTCAAGTTACAACAGGTAAGAAGTATGTATAAACAGAAGTCAGTTTTTAAACTGGTCATATTGGTATCAGGAGTAAGTTATTTGTTATATTTAATTAATGTGCAATATAAGTACTCTGAGCAGTTATACATTTTTAAAATTGTTACTCCAAATTTGTATTCCTGTGTTTTATTCTAACAGTAAGAGGGAAAACCTACTTCAGAGTTTAAATTGTCTTTATATTATTAAACCATTTCTGCAGGCGATTCCTTTCAACGAATAATCTGTTAATTCTCTAAAACATGAATGACATGAAACCGTCTGGTGAGAATCATGTTTTTTAAAGAGACTTTTTAAAAGAAAACCTGTGTAGTGATCACATGTATACTGAGATAGGTCAGAGTGTCACCGATGAAAACTGAATTGTACGTCTGGGTCACAATTAGGTGTTTGGAGGCCATCCAAGCACACACAGATACAGACAGTTTGCAAATAACAAATAGGATATTCTAAAGTTCCTTTATAATTTGGTGATTGGAATATATGTTGCAGTAGAAACAGTATTATTCTCCTATGGTTTTATTCTCAAGTCAATCTATAAAGTCATATTTAATTCAAAATGCAGGTGGAATTTGACAGACTTTAAGATGGATCTAGGGGACATTACATTCAGAGTTCCAACCTGTGACACCAAGCATAGTTAGAAAAGCACTTGGGTTCAGACTTTCCATGAACCACTTTGCCTTCCTAGGCCTCAGTCTCCTCATTCAAATAAAGGTGTATTCCAGCTCTAAAATCCCATGACTACAAAGCTTAGAATGTAAATGAATATCATTTCTTCTACTTGTAGAATTGAAGGAGGACACCATTCCTCTCACACCAGATGGGCAGAGGAAGCTGGTACTTCCTCAGCTGTAAGTCGAGGGTTTCCTGGCCGTGACAGGAAGCCTTATGGGGTGAGGGTGGAGGGTAAGAGATAGAAACAAGGACCATAGACAGTCAGGTCTCAATAGCTGCTGGGGCTGGACTATGCTACTGGTCTTGGATCAATTCTCACTCATCTCTTCCTGTCTTCTGCTCACGCTACGGAACTGGCTTCTGATTTCTTTCTCTTCTTCTTTACCGCCTCCTTTTCCATAGCTCCTCTCGGCACCGCTTACCTATCTTGGAGTCTATGAATAAGAACACTGACACCTTGATAAGTTGGTGGTATTTGGCATGTAAATTTACCTCAGTGGGGCCAAGTGTGGTTGCTCACACCTGTAATCCCAGCACTTTGGGAGGCTGAGGTGGGATCACCTGAGGTCAGGAGTTCGAGACCAGGCCGGCCAACATAGTGAGACCCTGCCTCTATTAAAAATACGAAAAATTAGCTGAGCGTATTAATGCACGCCTATAATCCCAGCTACGCGAGAGACTAAGGCAGGAGAATTACTTGAACCCGGGAGGCAGAGGTTGCTGTGAGCTGAGATTGTGCCACTGCACTCCAGCCGGGGCAGCTCAGGGAGCCTCGGTCTCAAAAAAAAAATTACCTCAATAGGTTTCAGGTTAATACTTCTCTTCTCTCAGCTTTTTTTTTTTTTTTTTTGAGACAGGGCCTTACTCTGTCACCCAGACTGGAGTACAACGGTGTGATCTTGGCTCACTGCAACCTCCACCTGGGCTCAGGTGATTCTCCCACTCAGCCTCCTGAGTAACTGGGACTATGCACCACCATGCCTGGTTAATTTTTTGTGTGTATTTTTAGTAGAGATGGGGTTTCACTATGTTGCCCAGGCTGGTCTTGAACTCCTGTCTCAAGCGATCAACCTTCCCCGGCCTCCCAAAGTGGTTTTTTTAAGGATTAAAACAATGATCCACCTGAAGTTCTAGCACAATCTGACACAGAATAAACACTCAAAAAATGGCATAGGCTATAAGCAGTATCATTGCCATTATTAAATCCTGGTCAAGTTTCATATTAGGATGACTAAGGACTATCACTAGGGTATGGGGTAAGGTGGCTAAGATTAGGGTATCCATTCTGATTTGCAGCAGTTGTCAGGAAGTAAGTCTTGGAATGAGGAAAGAAGAGAAAGAAATTCAAGCAGCTACACTGGGGGAGAAGAGTGCCCTAGGCCAGCCGGACAGCTATTTGCATGTAAGGACTGTTAACCTGGTCCTGCCTGTAGTAACATTCACTTACTAAAGACAGTTTTCTCACTTTATCTTTCAATACACAACTTCCAAATCATCCAGTAGCCAGTGAAACTTGAGGTAGAAGCTAAAGACACCCCCTATCCGAGCTACAAAATTCACATTTCCTCTAGGGTCTCACTGAGCAGTTGACTGATTCTTAAGCCTTATTATAAGGCCTTGATACAATGAATTATCTGGTTTTGTAGTCTAGAAGAGATTGTAAACAACCAATTTTCATCAGTATGGCTGAGGAGTATTAAAGGGAACTGTGCTATAGCTGACAGTCTGAAGAAAGAAAATAATAGACATGCAGTTATATCACTTCATGGAATAACAATGGGTACTCAGGATGATAAACTCAACTTTTTAAAGTGAAAGATTAAGTATTATCCTTTGTCTAAAAGAGCAGGGAACAAAATAGTAATAAATTTTAGAAACATAATCATAATACAAGGAACCAAAAGTACTCAGTAACGAGGAAACAAATAGCCCTATTAAAAATGGGGAAAGTTTTAAGATAAACAATTCTCAAAAGAAGACATACAAAGGGCCAATGTACATATGAAGAAATGTTCAACATCTCTGTCATCAGAGAAATGCAAATTAAAGCCGCAGTGAGGTATCACCTCACACATGTTAGATTGGCTATTATAAAAACGATGAAAGATAAGTGTTGGCAAAGATGTGGAGAAAAGGGGAACAACTACACTGTTAGTAGTGGCATGAATTAGTAAAGACATTTTGAAAAACAATTTGGAGATGCCTCAAAAAACTAAAACTAGGCCTGGCCCTGCGGCTCATGCCTGTAATCCCATCACTTTGGGAGGCTGAGATGGGAGGATTACTTGAGCCTAGGAGTTCAAGACTCTTCCATATCTATAACAAATTTAAAAATTAGCTGGGTGTGGTGGCATGCACCTGTAGTTCCAGCTACTTGGGAGGCTGAGGTGGGAGGATTACTTGAGCCCAGGAGTTCAAGGCTGCAGTGGGCACTGATTGCATCACTGCACTCCAGTCTGGGCAAGAGTGAGACCCTGTGTCAAAACAAAGAAGCAAACAAACAACAGAAAACTAAACATAGAATTACCATATAATCCAGTCATCCTACTGGTTATTTACCCAGAGGAACTGAAATCAATACACCAAAGGAATTCCCATTTTCCCTGCAGCATGATTCATAATAACCAGGATATGGAAACAACCTAAGTGTCCACCAATGAATGAGTGGATTTTAAAAATATGGTATATATACACAAGAAAATAATATTCAGCTTTAAAAAACAACAGGAAGTTCTGTTATTTGTGACAACATGGATGAACCTGGAGGATATTATGTTAAATAAAATAAGCCAGGCTCATAGACACAAATACTGTATGATCTCACTTATATGGAATCTAAAAAAGTCAAACTCACAGAAGTAGAGAGTAGAATGGTAGTTACCAGAGGTTGATGGGGAGATATGGATGGGAAAAGGGGAGACGTTGGTCACTGGGTTACAGTTACAGTTAGAAGGAATAAACTCTGGTGTTCTATTGCACAGCAAAGTGACTGTAGTTAATAATAACTATACATAAATAGTTATACAAATTATAACTATATAGTTACATACATAATAACTACATACATATATATGTGTATATATATATATGTATATATAAAAATAGCTTAAAAAGAGGATTTTAAATGTTCTTACCACAAAGAAATAATAAATATTTGAGATGATGGATATGCTAACTACTCTGATTTGTATACATGTATCAAAACATCACAGTATACCCAATAAACAATTATTAATTGTCAATTAAAAATAAAATAAAACTTAAAAGATAACCATAATGCTTCACAAAGGTTCTCACTTAGGGAAACCTAGAAACTTCATTTATTTGGAAAGTTTATTTAGTTGGATTGCATTACAACCCAACACACTAGTTGAATGTAGCATTTTCTGCAGGTATAGGTAGGTCTTGCTTGTTTAGCTTATATCAACACTAATTATTTGATAGTTTCTCATCCATAATCATTATAAGCTTGTTTTACATTCAAAAAATTTGGGGTATGATACTGCCCTGGGGATTTGTCTTTAAAAGCAAGACTGACATTTTTATTTCATTTAGGCACATCAGTAAGAAAACTATTAATTCTGGGGACATACAAACTTCTTTGACTATGAAGAACATAAATTCTGTGTCTATAATGAATCACTAAATGTTTTATTTAAAAAATCTAAAAATGTTTTAGCATTCAATAAATACATGAAGAGATGCTCAATATCATTAGTCACTAGGAAATATATATTAAAATTGTAATGAGATGTTACTTCACTTTCACTAGAATGGCTGTAATTAAAAAAAAAAACAGGTAATAACAAGTGGGAGTGAAGATATGGAGGAATTGGAACTGTCATACATTCCTGGGGAATGTAAGGTCATTTTGAAAAACAGTTGGGCAGTTTCCTAAAAAGTTAAACATAAATTTATCATATGATCCAGCAATTCTACTCCTAGGTCTATACCCCAAATAAATAAAAATGCATGTTTACATAGAAAAATGTATATGACCGTTCATAGCAGCATTACTCAAAATTGCCAAAAAGTAGAAACAAATCAAATGTTCATCAACTGATGAATGGGTTAACAAAATGGGATATTCCATATAATGCAATACTGTTACGTAAAAAGTGGAGCAAAGTACCAATACATACTACAACATGGATGAATCTCAAAAACTACTTAAAGTAAAAGAAGTCAAATCCGAAAGAACACATATTGTATAACTATTTTTATATGAAATATACAGAAAAGGCAAACCTTTGGAGATACAAAGTTGATTAGTGGTTGCCTTGGGCTGGAGGTGGGCATGGGATCTTTCTGGGGTGGTGAAAATATTCTAAGATTAGACTATGGTGATGGTCATATAACTGTGAAAATTTACTAAAAATCATTAAATTATACACTGAAAACAAGTAAATTTTATGATATATAATGTATACTTTAATAAAGCCATTAAAATGTTTTGGTATCATCTAAGTGACAGCAAGAAAGTGATTTTGTTACATGTATCACTGCTTGGTTCTTTTTTATGGCTAACTAGTACTCCATAATATGGAGTTGCCATAGCTTATTTTAGTTTGTTTATCTATTTACCAGGTGAGAAATATTGGGGTAGTTTCCAGTTTTTGATGAAAGCAAATAAAACTGTTATAAACATTCATGTACTTGTGTGAATACAAATTTTCATTTCTGGGGAGTTAAAACCAAGGAGTAGGGTTGTTGAGTTGTATGGCTGATGTGTGTTTATAAGAAACTACCAAACTGTTTTCTACCAGTAGGATATGTGAGTTTCAGCTATTATGTATCTCTATCAGGGCTTGGAATGTCAAAGTTTTTTTTCCCCCCTTTGATTTTTTAAAAGTAATTCTAATGTGTAATGGTAGCTTATTGTGGTTTCAGTTTGATTAATTTTAATTTGTGGATTAATTTTTGACATGGAACAGCTTTTCATGTGCTTATTTGCCATCTATGTATCTTCTTTGCTGAAGATTCTTTTGTCCCTCCTTTTTATTGTTTTATTTTTATTGATTTCTGAGTGCTCTTTACATATTTTAGATCCTAGTCCTTTCTTAGATGTGTTTTGAAATATTTTTTCTCAGCTTGGGGCTTGTCTTTTAGTTTTCTTAGTGTTCAAAGAAGTTAAGCTTTACCAAAGTCCAGTGTATCGATGTTTCCTTTTATCGGTTTTGCTTTTGTTGCCATATATAAAACATCTTTGCTAACAAAAGGTCACAAAGATTTCCTCATATATGTTTCTTCCAGATGTTTTATAGTTTAAGGTTTCCAACTTAGGTCCATGATCCATTTTGAGTTAATTTTTTTATATGGTGTGATATAAGGACTGAAACCTTCCCCATCCTTTTTTGCATATAAATATCCAACTCTTCTAGCACCAATTTTTCCAGCACCATTTGTTGAATGCCAATTTATCTTATTTTATTTTATTTTTTTGAGACAGGGTCTTGCTCTGGTGCCCAGGCTGGAGTGCAGTGGCACGATCTTGGCTCATTGCAGCTTCAACCTGCCAGGCTCAAATGATCCTCCCCCCTCAGCCTCCTGAGTAGCTGGGACCAGACACCATACCACCACACCTGGCTAATTTTTGTATTTTTTGTAGGGATGAGGTTTTGCCAATTTATCTTTAAAGTCCTGTTTTGCCATGTCTATTATCAAGTAAAGCAATGAACACAGCATAACAGCTAAGAAGACAGCGTGAGCTATGAGCAGAGAGGACAATAAGGATGAGGAAAAACTGTGGGGACCAATTTTTATAGCAGACAAATTATTTTTCAGTGGATGAATCTGGAGGCATTTGACCAATTACTTAGTCCACTGTTTCCTACGTCTGCATTTGGAAGCTTTAGTGCAGACATACTCCTAAGAAGAGATATCACTGAGGACTTTTACTTCCACCTATCTTTCTTATGACTTTGGCTCATTTACAGAGCAGGTAGCTTTTCACCAAGACCACTGACTAGCTGTGTTCCTATTTCCAAACAGCATTCTGCCCAGGCTTTCTCTCTCTGGAGAAGCATTTACATGCATTATAATTGAGTATTAGTTAAAATACTTAGTTACTCCTGCTCTCTCTGAAATTTGCTATTGGTAATGCAAGATAAAGGAGTTGTTGCAAAAACTGAAAGGAGACATTTACACTATCTCTCCAATGGCTTCTTTTCAATACAAAAAAGTCTCTGCTTAAGTAACAACAATGAGAAACTGATCTTAGATAACTGCTTTCAAAAATGCTAACGCCAAATACCCCTACGCTTTCCATACACAATTTTGTTAATTAGATTGTATAAATGAGAGTCTATTTCCCCAATATTTAAAAACTTATGTCCTTTCCCTGTATCATAGCAAACCTTCGCTCATCCTAAAACTTTCTTCTCAAACTTTTAGCCTTTTATTAAGAAGGCAAATCCCTTTCCTAAAGTTATCTCTACGCTGAATGGAACAGGTACCACTGAAAATAGTACTCTCTCCTAGCAAGTAATGTGGCCTAGTCTGGGGGCTGGGAAAAAACAGTGGCCTCCTATTCATCCAGTCTGCATCACTGCATATTTAGAAGTCTAAAAACTGTCATATACATTTCCTGGTACATTCAGTAAACATTAGCAAATTAATAAATGTAAGATGTCCAGTGGATAATAAAGATAACTACTCTATTTTTCTTAAATGCATATTTAAGCTTAGTAAACTTGCAGTCTTTATCTGTGAATGATCTGCACAATGTTAAAGGAAATAAATAAGGTCTTGATTGACAATTATAAACCTAAAAGTAGAAATCCAGTAATCTCAAAGAATTTCACAAAGAAGAGGTAGTATCAGAGGCAGATGGCATACTGGAAAGAGTATGACTTGGGAGTTAAAACTTTCCTGTACTTGAACCTGGGCTCTGCCATGGATAAATTATGAAACATGTCTTGTCTTCACATTTCTTATCTGTAAAATGAATGTTAAAAAAAAAAAACCAAGTGCCTACCCTAATGCCTGACAGGTAAGAGGCACTTATTATCAGCACCAATATGATAATTCTGTTCAATAGCATGACCAACAAAAGCATTTGTCCAACAACTATTGGCTACTTTGCTTGCCCGAGTGAAGGATTCATTCAGTTTGACTAGTTTGGACTTTAAATAGACTATATGATGACTGCAATGAGATTATTATACCTCTATAATTCATTAATTCATTAAGAAATATTTACTGATGAACTGGTATGTGCTAGGAGGGGTTCTGAGCTCTGGAGCTACAATGGAATGATGAGACTGAGGGATATTGATATACAGTGAGCTTTTAGGGTTGCATTTGTAGAGCTGGTATCCTTACACTGATATTTATAGATAGCATTCAAGTATGTGAGGATAGTGTGGTGATGGAATACCAATTCTAAAAAGCAACAAATTTTCAGATGTCTATATTACTGAAATGTAAGTCCTTCACATTAAAAATATAAAATTGAAGAAATTAGCTATTGTTCAAGGGAATAGTATGAAATAACTCCATATATCTGAAAGTGCCAATTTAGCAGATTGAGAAGTGAGAGAGATTGGCAATAAGACTTATGCAAAACATGAAATTTTCTAAAAAAAAAAAAAAAAGGGAGACCAGATTGCAGATTATCTACATGATACTTTTAAGAATAGGTATATTACATCAGCAACTTTCTAAAATGAAGTACATTAAAAGTGAAATAGTTCTTAGAGCCAGAATACATAGCTCCCAAATAGAAGGAAATGTGTGACTGACAGTGAAGTGCAAAAGAAAAGTGACATAAAATCGAGAGAAGGGGAGGAGAGCCCCATATATTATGATTCTATTTATATGAAATGTCTAGAATAGGCAAATCTATGGAGATATAAAGTAGATTTGTGGTTGCCTTGGGCTAGCTGGGGGGAACGGGGAAATCAGGGAAAATCGGGGAAGATGCTAAAAGGTATGGGGTCCTCTATGAGGTGATAAAAATGCTCTTAAATTGATTGTGGTGATGGTTGCATAACTTTGTGAATGGACTAACACACATTGTTTTATTATGTTTTTTAACTTTAAATGATGAGTGACTTGGTCTAGGATATGAATTATATTTCAATTAAGCTCTTTAAAAAAAAGAGGATTAAGGAATATGTGAATTCCCTCACAATGTGTGGACCTTATTTGAATTCTGATTCAAATAAATAAGCTGTCAAAACAAAATAAAACATATTTATCAAACAGTTGGAAAAACTTAGGAGTGAGTGAAACAGGGTTAAACATATATTTTAGGTCATTGGTTTTATTGATGTAATTCCTCAACTGACCAAGAACAACAGTATACTAGAGAGGTTGTTTTGTAAAGCGGTTTATGGTCATGTACTGTAACCATGCTGGGATTCGAATCTCCCTAAATATGGGTAAAATGTATTAAAACCCATCAAATTCCCATATGTAAACATTCTATTTATACATTTCTCATTTGAATACCAGATATCTGTGATGCAACTTAAAAATAATAATGTTTTCTTTTGGGAGGCCCAGGTAGGAGGATTTCTTGATCCCAGGAGTTCAAGCCCAGCATGTACAACAGAGATCCTATCTTACCAAAAAAATCTTTCAAAGAAATTAACTTGGCATGGTGGCATGTGCCTATAATCCCAGCTACTCAGGAGGCTGAGGTGGGAGGACTGCTTGAGCCCAGGAGTTTGAGGCTTCAGTTAGCTGCAGTTGCACCACTGTACTCCAGCCCGGGCAAATGAGCGAAACAGTCTTTAAAGAAAAAAAAAAGGCGCTTTCTATTTCAGAATGTTTATACCACCAGGTATGTTTCACAGCATAAATATCTCACATATAAATATGTTATAAATGAAATTTTTTCTGTTTTGAGTATTTTTATAAGTAAAAAAAAGTATTCAGATTCAGTCAGTAGACAAAACCAAGAAATGGGCATTTATTTTAAGCACTTTAGAACACGTTATATTAGTCAACAGATGCTCATCTGATTGTCTTCTCCTAAGGCAGCAAACATAACTGAATTACCATTGCTTTCTGGGTCCTCATGAAAGGAAAATCCATCCATAATAAGGAATACTGTCAAGACAACAGTAAAATGCTTTCTTTTTTTAACCTTGTATTTTAACCTTGTATTTATAGATGTTAGGTGGCAATTTGTAATATTATAGTAAAGAGCAGGACAAAACAAAACTACAGAATCTGTTAACTTCCTGATGACTGCTTGAGCAAAAGCAAAATCTCTCTTACCATCCTGTTGATCCGCACAAAGTCTTCAGGTTTTTTTGCCCAAGGGGGAAGATCAACATCATTTACCACTACTTCATCTTCTCTGACTCCAAGATTATAGCCATTACTGTTGACAAACATCTCTGGTAGGTAGTAGAACTCTGGAATTAGTTCCTATCAGGAATAAAAATGAAGCATATTAAATCACTTTATAAAGATCAGTTGTATGAAACTATTAACTTATTAACTATAAATGGAATAAAATAATTTCTTAAAATGAATATTTTATGACTTTATTCTATTCTTCATTTATTTTATTTATTTAAAGATCTGAGAGAGGCATTTCTTGTGAATGATTTGCTTGAAAATTTATGTTTATGATAGATGATATTTTAAAATGTTACCTATTTTCAATCTTATCCTCCCGTAAATTAATGAAGAGAAATTAGTATACAAATTAACAACAGTTCACAATAGCATCAGAAACAAATAGGTAAAGCTATATAACAAGTCTATGTTGTATAAAAACCTCTTCTGAAAATTAATAAACTATCCAAATTAAAAATCAATTGCCAGTATTTGTAATAGATCACATATTTTCTACTTTTCAACTATACTGACAATTACAATATGTGATTTTTATAAAGAGATTATAGTTTTGACTTGATAAAGTATTTTTATATCTATAAATGAACACAATAAAAGAGACAATATGCAATATGAAAATCAGTTTTAAATATTTAATGCATGCCATAGAAATGACAGGTTTTCAATAAAATGGATGCAAAGACAACTTGTGTTACTTATACATAAGTGTAGCATAAACAACTGGATTTCAGGTGAACTTGTGTTTGATGCACAATGTCTAATTTGAGGTTTATGTTTCTTTAGAATAAATCTGATACAGAAATGAACTGATTTTAATACTCTAAAATTTTTTGTTTGTTGTTGTTTTTTAAAAAGTAATTGGGAGAAAAATAAAACAAACTACTGCAGTTTTTATGTATATCATTTATATCATCTTTTTTCAAATATCAAGACAGGTTTGTGAGGCTACACATTTATTTGTGTAATATGATCAACATTGATGGCACAGCACCTGAAATTTGGATCTCACTGTACTCTTTTCTAGGGATTCATAGAAAAAATTAAAACCACCAGATATTGAGGTCTTCATATAAACTGGATCTCTAACTTTCTAGAAAAAAACGTATATAAAATGTTTCTCTTCATGAGTTCTCCCACTAAAACCAACACATCTGTTATAAGTGGGTGTTCATTTTAGTAATGCTCTGTGTGATTCTGACCATTACTCTTATGATGATCACTGTGAACCATAAGAAAAATATACATTTTCATTTTCTCCAGAATTATTGGTGCATCAACAGGTCTCCATATAAGTGATTTTTCTGGATAAATGGAGCTTTGTTTTTTAAGAATCACAGTTTTCTTCTATTTAAATAGAAATCTTTCTAAAATCCTTTACATATTTCTCTGACATTTACTTACTCATAAAGTAAAGGTTTTCAGTACCAGAAACTGTGATGGGTACTCAGGAAACAAAAAATGAATAAGACATAGCCTAACTGTCAAGTCATTCATAGTCTGGCCTATGGAGCAGATGTAGAACCAGATGGTTATAATACACAACAGCAGCTGTGGAAGAAGGGAGCCGGGAGGAAAGAGCAGGGAACTCTGGGAAAGTCAGGAGAGACTTCATTGGAGATGGGACATTGGCGTTGGATCATGGCTAAGACGAAAACCAGGAGAGGGGGCGGGGCACCCTCAGAGAGTGCTATGGGGTGGTGAGAAACTGAGCACAGGAAGAGAATGGGGTATATTGTGAGTAGATCAAGACAAGGGAGGGATGAGATGGTGGGAGGTAGGTGAGGTCAGATGATGAGGGAAGTTTTCTCAAGGATAGGCTGTTTGGATGTTGTCTTACTGGTTTCAAAAATTTTTTTAAAAGTTTTTTAACACAGTCAAATTTGTTTCATAGCAAGATACTGGGTGACAAAGTAAAGGAGAGACTGGAGAATGGGCAGATGTGGTGTATGTGCATGTGTAGGGAGGAGAAAGGGAGGGAAGAGAGAAGGGCAACTGCTAAGTGTGGAGAGAAAGGGGCCCACCTGTGGAACTTTATCAAAGGGAAATCTGCAACGGAGCAGCCAGGGTCAGCAGAACAATGGGGATGAGGAAATAAAGTTGTGGGGCCAAGAATGTGTAGAAAGAAAGGGAATTACATGGCTAACGCTGAGAGCCAAATGTGTATCAACAACAAACTATGTACAAGACAAAGGAAAAAGAGAATTCTAGTGGAATTAATGTAAATTAATGTAACTTTTCAATGACTCCAGTGTGAAAGGGGAAATGGATAAGAGCTGAAAGAAAAACCATATGGTAGAAAACGATATGGCCAAAAACGATCCAGTTTAACTGAGGGATAAGATAGGCTAAAGGGCGCTTCAGCAGTGACTATTCTATCAGCAATGACTATCATGAGTTTTATTTCCAGGCTGGGCAGACATGACAGTGTATATCGGTCACAGAAGGAGCAGTTTGGTATGACCGCTGACTGGAGAGTACAAGTAAAGAATCACTGCTGTTCTCGTGTATTGGCACCCAATCAGAAATGCATATTATTATCTTATGACTTCAATGTATTAACGTAAAATATATAGTTTTCTTCTGCTCTTACTCTTACTGTTTGGGAAAACATGAGGAATTAGTAAAAAGTACAGAGAAGGCAAAGACTATTGCTATTTGCATATGACCTGGTCTTCATGTGACACAACACCCCCCCAAAAGGTTCAAAGTGGGAAGGAATGCGAACTTGTGCAGTTGCTCAGTTGGGAGGGGATTTACATGTACTAGACTCACATAAATCAGGTATTTCCCTTACTGCCCTTCATCAGTTATTTGTGCTCATCTCCTATCTCTATAATGAGACTATAGAAGCTTCCTTGTAGGCAGAGAGGAATGTATACATCCACATGTATATAGCAAAATATATTTAGTTTAATTTAAGCAACTCAAATAGTCTTAATTTATCTTATACCATCTTGGCACTCTATAATGTTTTTCAGATATTATTTCTCATTCTTTCCCGTATAAAATATGTGGTCATTATTAACCTCCTTACCACTACAGTGCAATTTCACTGAAAGTCATTAAGTTAGATTCACAAAGGCACAAAAAACATAGGATGTCATACTTATTAATGTGAATACAGTTTGGGAAAATGCAATTTTAATATGAATAAAATCTGGACGAATGCAAAGTTTTGAGCCTCATTTTGTGAGGTTTATGTTTTGTTGGCTCTCTCGTAGCTCTTGGTGCTATACTTTGCATGAAGCAGGTGCTCATTAAATATTAAACTATTAAAGATACTGGATGAAGTTATTTTAATAAGACTAGAAATCTTCTGGGGAATATGCAGATGGTTGGAAAAATGCCTCAAGATGGGAAAAGAGTCAATGAAGAACTTTATTAAATAAAAGGGAAAGGATATGAACCCTGAAATGAAATCTGCCTTTTAAGGGGAAACTTTTCTGTTTAAAAAATATTATCTTGCTTATTCAAGTTATATTTAAAAGGCTCAAGAGTATAAAATAGCTCAATTTGAAGACAGAAAAAGTTGATCTTAAAGTTGCCATCAGAATTTTTCCCAAACTGCAGAAGTGGCAGAAAGCTAATTTCATTTTCATTTACGCACTCTAGAAAGAACGGCACTAAAACGTGACCTCCACCAAAGAACAAGGCAGGCCTAGAAAGATCTGCCTTGATGGCCTTTTAGAAGGGCAAGAGGAAGAATACTCCAGTAGGAACATTCAAGGAGGCTCTAAATGGGGCTAGTCATAGAAAGAAGTAGTGTTACCAGGGCCTTCAGGACAACCTCCTAAGTAAAGATGGTTTTTGTTGGCTCCATTCTTATCAGGCCACCCAAAATATGGTCATAAATTAGGCCATTAACTAAGATATTGGTGAAGCTGTTAAAGGCTTGATGTCTGAAGTGACAAAGAAACTCTCCCAGATTTCTCATAATGGGAACAGTCACTAAACAGACATGTTTTAAACACAGATAGAAACTCCTGAAGCACAGCTTATTTGCAAAGCCCCTAGAGGTTTCAAAACACCAGAGGTATCAGTGACTAAAGCTCTCTGAACCTGAAGTCCAGAGTTGGGGATAGTTTGGAGTTTTCTGAAGGGGATAGTAGAGGAAGTGAAATCACAAAAAGTCTAGGGGAGGTGGCTGAAGCAGCAGAGGGGGGAATGTTTTTGGTCTCAGTTTTATTGTTTTACAATCATGTTTCAAATAGCAATTTTTATTTAAAGTTAGTATGTAAACACGAGACATTAGTATAATTTATATTCACAATTCCATTATTGAAAAGATTTGTTGTTTTAAAAATATAAACCAAAGAATATGAGTGTTTCATCTCTGAGATTCAACTGGTTATGTGCAAGAAGATGACAATTACTACATCTGTGTGCCACGGCCAGTAATCAAATGTTACCCGTGGTCATTCTGTTTTAAAATAGCAGGTTAACATTTATTGTGGAATCTTTCTATGTCTTGGCACTGTTCTAAGTGCTTTACATATATTTTCTTAATCTTCACAAAAAGTTTGTGAAGTAGGTATTCTCATTATTCTCCCTTTATAGACATGAACACTGAGGCAAAGATTGGGTGGGTAATTTGCTAATGGCTGCACTGCAAATAGGTGGTAAAGCCAAAAATCAAGACCAGACACTTTAAATCCAGGTTTCCTGCTCTTACATTCTGTATTCTGCCTTTTAAAATAACAACCCCGTCACTCTCTATGACTTTACTCTGTTTTAATTTCTGCATAGCAATGACTATTCTATTTATTAATGTATGCTTGCCTGTCCCATCATAATAGAAATCCCAAGAAAGTAGGGACCTTGTCTATCTTGCTAAGAATGGTGCCTAACATATAATATGCATTCCATAAATATTTGTGAAATTAAAAATGAATCAAGATTACTATGTGTTTACCATATCCTAAATTTCAGGCATTGAAATGCTGATTAAAAACTCTGCAGGCCCTGGCCTGGTTTTCAAAGTGTGCCTCTTTCTCTCTCTCTCTCTCTCATTTTTTTTTTTTAAACGCAGTTTTGCTCTGTCACCCAGGCTGGAGTGCAGTAGCGTGATCTCAGCTCACTTCACTTGCTTGAATCTTCAGCTCCCAGGTTCAAGCAATTCTCCTGCCTCAGACTCCCGAGTAGCTGGGATTTCAGGTGTGTGCCACCATGGCTGGCTAATTTTTGTATTTTTAGTAGAGATGGGGTTTTGCTACGTTGGCCAGGCTGGTCTCAAACTCCTGATCGCAAGTGATCCACCCACCTCTGCCTTTCAAAGTACAGCAATTACAGGTGTGAGCCACCACACAGGGCTCAATGTGTGTTTCTTAAAGAAGAGGAACCTCACAGCTACCAGTGAGTTGAAGATAAAGGACGAAGCTGGGCAGGCAGTAGCATTGGGATTGTCCCTTCTTCTGCCAGGGAAGTGCTATTTTGTGTACACCAGCATCAATTAGGCCCGAGTTCAAATCCAGACTTCTTGCTAGCTGCTCTAAAAGTTAGTTTCTTGATATGCAACATGGTGGTGATGTCAGCAATGAACTCTTAGGGTAGATGTGAGGATTAAATGAAGTAATTTTTAGAAAACAATGTATTTTTTAACTTTATATAAAATATATTCTACAAGCTACTGCTCGGTCAATTTTTTTAAGGGCACAGATGAAAAATATTACTTCTGAATCTAGAGTTTATCCAGTACCAAAGTGCATCCTGTAACTCAGTAAAAAAGTTCTGTCACTTTGGATGTTTGTGTTTCAATAAATAGTTATGTAGACAGTTCAGATGATGCAAGTATTTTTAGCAAATATGGAGAAAAGAATAGCTCGCAGCAGTCTGAATTATGTGAGGCATGCAAAAACTCATCAGGTCCCGAGAGATGTGAGTATGGGACATCAGTAATTCATGTTGCCTCCTCAACCCAAGCCTGGGGAGCAATTATTTAAAAAGGCATTTTGTTTCTGACCAGCTGCCTTACTCATTATCTTCATGTTCCTGAAATCTGTGATACAAAGAACAATGTATAGCCAATGGCTTATCTTACTTTAATGTAAATTCCTGGTGAGCAATTTAGGACCTGTCTCTTCTTTTTTTTCTTAAAAACCCATTTACAATTGCTGCTTATCAAAGTGTATATTCAGGGCTACTTGCTATGTTATTGGGTGACCATTCTTAAGCTTTCAGCTCAAACAAACTTTACACTTAATCTTATTTTCTGAATATGGTGATTTAAAGTTGACATATATATAGACTAACATGTATTACCTAGACTAATCAGATGTATTTTATAAATTGCTTGCTCATGAGATTTTGGTTTATGTCTAAATACACAATCAGACTATAGAGAATGGTACAAACCAAACCAGTACTTGAAATATTTTTAAAATTGATCACTCACAGAGTTTTCTCATAGATGGCTGTAACAGTCCTCCCACTCCACCAGCCCTCTGGCATCTCCACTTACCACTCCTCCCATAAAGAGGTGGAGTCTATTTCCCCTCTCTCTGAATATGGCCTGGCTTGTTTCAACACACAGAATGTGACAAGGTGACATTGCAAGGCTTCTTAGTGCAGCCTAAGAGTTAAGAGGCCTGGCAGGTTTTGCTTTAGTCCTCTTTGAAGCCAATGACCACATGCAGTAGTGTGGTTCCCTTGCTAGGGAAACATGTGATGGAGACAGACATGCTCAGGCAGTTCCTGGCTGTCCCAGGCAGTTCCTTCCTGCCCCATCTCAGATGAGGCACAAGACATGTGAGTTTATAAAGCCACTGTAATTCTGTGGCCCAGTCAAGCTGCCCCACTGTCACTGTGTAGCTTAGAGGTGAGCTGTCCTTTTTGAGCCTTAACTCTGATTGCATAATTGTCAATGAATAAATAGTTGCTTTAAGCCTATAGGTTTTGGGGTGATTTGTTACAAAATAAAAAATGAGCAAAACAGAAATTGAATCCTCAAAGTGGAGTGCTAGTAATAAAAAGGATTTAACACACGATTCTGGCTTGGGATGAGACGGCCGGCAGAAGAGGGAGGGGTGGTGAGGAGACTGATGAGGTCTAGAAGATCAGTAAGGAAGTTGTTATTAAAAGCGGTCCCTCTTAAGTAGTGGTGGAAAACATTGTCTTCTGCAATAGTTTCAAAGACAGAAAAAGTACCTAATAAGCATGTGTTTCTGACTAAGAAGATTTCCAGGCAGAATGCTGAAACTGACCAGGGGTTTCATCTAATGGTGTACGCTATGCAAGAAAGATATGCTATGCAAGAGAGAGAGATGAACTCAGGAAGAAACTGTTCAGTTTTGAAGCAGTATTTCAAGAAATAGAAGGGCCTAGGACAATATCTTCAGTTGGCAAAAGATTCTCAAAATAAGAAATAGGTTCAAGATGAAGATCAATTCCAAGGTGCTACAAGTAAAATATGGCCATAGAATAAAGCTCAAATCAAGGGTGTGGCTGTAAAACCATTTTATAAAAGTTAAAATTTAAGGTAGTGTTTATCAGACCTGCTCAGCTACACAGAGTGATTTGCTAGAGAAAGGGATTCTTAGGGCATTATCAACAATATCCTAATTCACAGCTTGAAAGAGAGAATCCTGTTCCGAAAGGATTTGTGAGTATTAGCTTTTTCTAATTTGATACACAGAAAGGCTACACAGTTTTAAAGCTGTGGTACCAACTTGGGCATATGAGGCTCTGGCCCTAACTTTCTATGGGTCAGGAAGCATGCAGAGAAAGATACTCAGCTGCAAACCATGGTTATTTCTCTTGGAAACAAAAGAACACTTCAGAGGGGAAAGCCAATATCCCAGAGGAAGTGACCAAGAGCCATGGAAAGTAATGAATTAGGTAGCCAAGCCCTGATAACAGACCTGGGGCCTAATCCATGGACAGTCCCTGTCCCTGCGGTCTGAGTAATTGGCAACTTGCGCCTGGCTGGATTTCAGAATTGCTATGAACCATTGACTGCTACGTACCTTCCACATTCTCCCCTTTTTGAATGGAGTGTCTACTGAAATTTAACTGTTCCTGTCTTACTACCACATGTTGTGTGTACATGGGACAGATAATTTGTCTTTTTAGTTCCTAGGTCTCCAAATTAGGAATTGCTGTGCCTTATCTGTATCTGGAGCTGATGTAGACATCAAGATACTAGGTTTTCAGCCTGATACAAATACTGGGATTGGGCTTGTGGGGAACAAGTTAAGTATATTTTACATGCAGGAGGAATGTGAATTTTGACCAGAGAGAGGACTGTGGTAGATTGCTTCCAAAGATGGGCATAGTAATCCCTCCAACCTCAGTGTCCTCTTGAAATGTGACTTTGCCACTCATCTCATCAGTAAGTGGAGTCCACATCTACTCTCCCTTAATCAGGGCAGGCCCCATGACTTGCTTTGAGCAATAGAATGTTGTGGAGGTAACATGATATGACTTCTGGGCCTAAGCATGAAATGGCCTTGCAGCTCCGATTCTTAAAATCCTCTTGGATATGAAGCAACCTAAGTAACTGGATGGACTCTGTGCTAGTTCTGTCTTCCTCTTTACCTGCCTGAGTGTGAACTTAAGTGAATTACTTAATATCTATGAACCTCCTTTACAAAATAGGGATACTGACTGCTACCTCATAGGATTGTTTCAAGGACTATATCAAACAACCAATACAAAACATGTTTGAAAACTATTCAGTATTATATTTTAAAATGGGTTTACTTTTATAATGTGTAAGTGGACTCCCACAGAGGCACATCAGATACTAGATTGCCTATTTAAGATAACTGCTGTTCTGCTGACTTTGATAAATTTCTGTTAATCAGCTTCTTTTTAAGGAAAACGTCCAAGTAGTTTAAAATTTCCTAAATGAAAAATACTGCAGAAAAACATCAAATATTATTAAAGAAATGGCAAAATGAACATTATAGCAGGCATTTTGTGTCTATAAATGTGACTTCTAGTTTATTTTAGCAGCTATACTAAAATCCAATGGTATAGTTAATAGTATTATATGCATTCTGTCAGAAAACAAGAAAATATCCTCAAATGCAATTTCTAATTTATAAGCTTATGACAAGTTCAAGCTGCTGAGAAATTGGACCTGAAAGTGTGTCTTAGAATGATAGAAGACCACTATTAACACTATCATAATTGTATACCTATTGCATCAAATCTGACATTTCAGTTTAATATATTTTGCTGAGAGAGCATACCATTTTATGGCTTCCTAGTGAAATCAAATCCAATCCAGACGTTTTCACTTTTCTAATATAATTCATTGCAAGGTTTTAAAGCTGCCATCTCTTTTCTTCCGTTTTTTTCAAAAGACTGATGCCCTGGCATTCATTAATTCCACAAGAGCTCATAATGGGTCAATGAGTCAGTGGCGAGCACCTCCATTAACTGTATTAATTTACACTGTGTCACCTTAATGACATTTTGTCACAGCTACCTTTTCTGACATCTAGATAGCTATTCAAAAAGTAATATAACAACTTTTGAAGGCATTAAGGAAAATTAATGTAAGAACTTCAGTAAGTTGAATGTCGTTGTTACCAAGACTATGCTAGAGGAAAGAAATTTTAAAAATAATAATAAAGTAAAAAGTAACTGGTCTGACTCAACTCCAGAGACCTCTCTCCTGAAAGGTCACTTCAGCAGCACTCCTCCTTCCCAGCTTGTGTTCATTAGCACAGGAAGAGACTGACATTAACGGAGACAGACAGAATAAAACCATCTACTGCATCCTAGTTCTCTTATATGATTATCTGACTAAGTTAGTAGACACTGCAGAGATACTTTTCTTCTCTGGAAATGGAAACAAACTACCTGAAAAAAATATCAAATTCTATGTTTTAACAGCTTAGAAATAAGAAATAAAAACATTAGGTTTTAACACACAGGTAGCAAAACAATTACTATTCTTAGTAACATATCTTTTCTCTGATAAATCAGGTTTAATCATTAATTTAGAAGATTGTCAAGTTAGCACTAGTGATTACCCAAAAGTCTTCTCTTTAACACTCTGGTCCTGAGAACCTCAAAATCTGATGCTACAAAAGGAAATATAAATATTTTTGACTGGACACACACACAGACACACACACAGACACACAGAACCATAACAAAGCTAAGAAGACTAAGAAACCATACTTGCAGTGCAACCTTCTGCAGTTTCAAAGATCTTTTTCAAATCAATAAGAAAAAGACATATGACCCAACTGAAAAATGGGCAAAAGATACGATTCAGTTTACATGTCAATAAGTACAAGAAAAATGCTCAACTTTACTCAAGAAAAAGCAAACTAAAACAAAGATAACGTCATTTTTCACTTGCCAGACTAGCAGAAGTTCCACTGTTTAATACAGTAGTGATGATGGGTGTGGGCAGCATGTGGATGGATGTGCCCTTGCACACTGCTGTAGGGAGTGAATTTTCATATTTGAGGATGATAGTTTGGCAATATCTTAAAAAATAAAAAATGTATACAGTCTTTGAGCCATCAGTCCCATAAACAGGAATCTGCCTGTATGTATATAGAAGGAGTCCATCAGGATGTCTGTGTAAGGGTGTTCACTACAGCCTTGTGTTTCATAGTAACAACCAGGCAGAAAGACAGACTCTCCATCAACAGGAGAGTGCATCCTTAAATTATTGTATACATGTAGCACGCAGCCTTTAAAAAGAAAGGCAAGATATCTAAGATGTATTATCATATAATATGAAAGGTTCACGAGTGGTGGTAAGAGAGCTGAAAATGAGAGCAGTCTGTGTAATGTCAAGCTGGGGAAATGAGCTTCTTATGAACTAATTAAGTCTTTGGGGAAAAAAAAGCTGCATGTTTGTCTTCAGTACAGCTGCTTGAGGATAAAAAACAAACAAAAAAACCCTCCCAAGTTAGTGATAGCTACCTTGGTCTTTGTCCTTGATGATGTGACCCCAGGAGCCCCCAAGCAATTAGTAATAAAATGTAAATGTTTCTGAAAGGGTTTTGAAGAGGAAAATTCCTGGGAGAATTTAGAGGAAAAAGCCTGGTACAGGGCATTGGTTATCAGAGACTGGTGCTATAAAGCATCAATGAAATTCTTAGGATAGGAAGTGAAATCTAAAACTGTATATAAAAATTAGAATGACTGACCCCAGCATGTGTGTGGGCATGTGAGGCTGGATCTCTGAAGTAAGCTGAAAAGCCAATTTTGTGTGTGTGTGTGTGTGTGTGTGTGTGTGTGTGTGTGTGTGTGTGATGATGTCAAATCAGAGTGAGCAGGCATATTCATTTGAAATTGGCTGATATAATATGGATATAGCTCTGAGTTAAAATATAAATAATCTTAACTGCAATAAGGAGCCTTTGATTATAGGTAAGAATATTTAATTCACATACAAAATATCTATCTGAGTGCTTTTTATGAACATTGTGCGAATTCTGGATACTACTGTTCAATGGGAGCCTGTGGACTCCCATTTTCTGTGTTAATTCTCAAAGTGTTATTATATAAGAAACAGACTCCCTCCTGACTTCGCTGGTAACAAATCAGTTTAAGTGATGGCTTATGGATATCTCAGAGTTAATTCTCAGCAAAGTTGTAAGACTGTTAGTACTTCAAAGCTTAATATAGTCAGGATGCATATTAAATTCTCTTACTTTTTACAAATGTGAGTATGTTGTATGCATAATCATTTATGTAAAGTTTGACAGCAACAAATAAAACACACAGATATGTACACTCTACTCCGCTCCAATTCCTTAATTTTCTACTTTGGAGAAATACTGAACAAAACTTGTATTCATCCAATTATAGTTCAGTAACACTGAAATTGCCTTTTATAAATTTTTTGCAATGGAGAAACATAAATATGTAAATGACAATTTTGATTTTAACTCACTACCTTTTGTTGGTTTAAGATTCTAAATGTAATGATACCATAACATTTTTATACTGAGTGACAGTAATGGGAAAAAAGTGCCTGAAGAAAATGAGATTAAAATAAGAAACACATTTACCTATGTAATAATCTGACCATGTAACCTTATTATTGGGAAAAATATGAGACAAATGAGAGAACAAATATATATTACTGCTTTGAATACAATGTTTTTCTTTCTTAAAACAAGAGCCCATATAAATGAATAACAAATCTTTGCATTTAACAATAGTTAAGCAGTACCAACTGTAAAATTACTCTGCTGTCTGGCTGTTCCTGGATATTGTGTGCGTGTTGGTTTAATCTAATGTGTATTGTTGCATAGTATCCCCAGGCACAGTCAAGTAAAAGCTAAGGCTATACAGAAAAGCCTACATTTTAAATGGGTCTTGTCATTAATGCTTTATTAATTGCCCCAGGCTACGCAAACCCCAAGCCAGGCAAGCTATAACAATATGACACATTAAGGTCAAATCCAATTCCTGCTGTGTTTTATAGAATGGACCAAATATTGAGTTAACAGCAGGAAAGGCAATTTATAGGCTTTTCTTTCCATCTCCTGATTATTCCATCTAAATTAGATAGGAATGTTTTGAAATAACGAAAACACCTTCACTTAGTAATATAAAAGAATTTTCAATTATTTTCTATAATGCTAAAAATTATTTCATTTAAAGTTAGAAGTACTATATAATTTTAATATGATGGAACGAAGCTGCAATATAAAATGTCTTATACATACCCACTTAAAAAATCAAAATTTCCACATATTTTGAAGTTTAATATATATTAACAAATAAAAGAGCCTACCTTTACATCAGAAGTATCTCTCTGACTAGTTCTCCAGGACCTTGCAACTGACGAGAAGGTTCGATCTGGATGATCAAATTTTCCATCGTTTGCATTGAGGAAGAAGGTTGTGAAAGGTTCCTGAGCAAAAAACAGAATCAGAAATTTGGCAACTCTAAACACAGTTGCCCTCGTTCCTTTATGAAACATGACTACTTTTAAAACTCCCAAAGATGTGGAAGCAGAGCAGGGTCCTAAAAAGCCCCCAAATTAAGGCAGTAGGAGATGCCTGTCTGGGCTTGACTAGGCCAAGGCAGCAGTTGCCAGTCTGCAACCTTGGCAGGTCATTTTGCTTCTGGTCTTCTGTTCTGTGAAATGAAGGGCTTCCAGTGCTCTATGATTTTCTGATAAGTGATTTTGCATCAATGACAAAGTTGGATTTTTCTTTCTAATAATTAAGGCTATACATACTAACATTGCAAAAAGAAAAATCACTCTGATACTGATCACTGCGGCGTGGAATTAGGTAGAGAAATGTCCATCTTAGATTACCTGTGAAAGACTACAAAAGTGTTAGTACCACCTTATGGTCTGATGATGTTTTTAAAATGCAAATCCCTGGTTAAAATCCTTCAGCAGCTCCTGGGAGTGATTAGGAGAAAGTCTAAACGACTTAATTTGTTTTACAAGAGCCTGTATGATCTGGAACCTGCTTAACTCTTACCTCTCACCATTCCCTTCTTCACATTCTAAAATCTTGCCACACTACTTTCACCTCTTGTCCTTTGTATGTGATGTTTCCTAGGCCAGGTACAAACTTACCCATGTATTTCACTATTCTTTTTATCCTTTAAGATTCAGCCATGATGTTATTTTCTCCTGAAAAGCTTTCCTTGCTCTATCATGGCTCTCCATTATGCTCAAATAGCAATCTGTATTTCTTCAAACATAACTACAACATTTATTACACTGCTTTTAATTGATTGTTACTCTGTTTACATTCCCCACTATAAGTAGTTTCCGTATCTATCTCACTGTTTTATCTCCAACACGCAGAACAACTCCTGGTACACAGAAGTGGCTCAATATATAATCTGTTGAATGAAGAATAAAGTAAGTACAAAAGACAGAAGACAAACTAGTCCTTTTTGTATTCTGTGACTATTATCTTTGGGTAACATGGTGTCTGCCAGACAGTACATGTTCCTATAGCAGAAAACTAGGAATAACTTTATTGCAATCCTAATACATTTAATTTTAATGCTTTTTTTTTTTTTGTAATTCTTAAGTTGGGAGTTCTCATGCTGGGAGTTCTCAGGTTGTTCTTATGTTTTTAATGTCATTAAATTTGCCTCCAAGTTTAAAAGGATTAAATAACATTCATTCCTGCTAATGATTTCTTAACTGCAATTATAAGCAAAGATAAATTCATATTTCCTTTTCCCTGCTTTAATTCTTCTTTCTCAAGTCTAGGACAAATGACGTGTCATTCTCAGGTTCAATAATGCTAAGAAACCTACATGACATTTTCTAAAATATTTTAGTCCTTTCTCTTTAATATGTAATCTCTGTTCATTCCTTTGTATGCTTTAAACATTAATTCGTCCCCTTAAATTCATTCGTCCCCTTAAACTCCCCTTCTTGCCACTAACCTTAAGAGCTGGCTGTTGGGGTAAGGGCAACAAATACTGATCTTCCTCAATAGCTCCCTGAAGTTTAGTATGGCCAGATGGCATCAATTTTGTCAACTTGTAATATGTTGCCAATATTTCATGTTCAGTGTTGGATGAGAGAAAAGGGTGATGAAAGAGATAAGATCAAGAATGATATAACAATATACAAGTAAGGAAGATATTATTGATTCACCTGAAAATCAGATACACATCCAAGAAGTCCATATTACTGTTTAAGATTTTAAGTGATATGAGAAACAAATAAATGTTACTGAAATTAAGTTAGAAAAAAATTGTATGACATGTCTTTCACTAATTTATTTGCTTTTTAGATGTTTAATTCACTACTAAAAATAAGGTAGTGAAAACAATATAGCTGATCACTAAATTATATTAATTAAAATGGGAGTATAAAAATTCTAGATGTAGCGATGGTAAACCGAATAAAATATGACAGATTTAAGTTTGAATCTTGGTGGAACTATTTACTTATCTTGGGCAAGTTACTTAACCTTAAGTAACTGTGTCAAGTAACTGTCTCCATTCTTTCATCTATGTAAACTGGGAATGACAATACCTAGGGGAATCATGGGATTAAATAAGATTAAATGAAATAACATAGAGAAAGCTTGATGTATCTTACCTGACACAGAGTTATAAAAATGACTACCAGCTTTACGCACTTTACCAAAAGTATTCATTGTTGGACTTTCCACCAGACTGCCAGTTCCTTAGGCCTTATTCATCTCTCTATCCCTAGCCCCAAGCACAGCACATGGCTAGCAATGTTTAATAAATGTTTGTTTAATATGCCTAAACATATAAGGTATTGTTGGGAGATGGGGCTATGGTGGGTGAGAATAAGATACAGGTTTTCTTTTCAGTTTTTAACTACTAGTAGGTTTGACCAAAAAGTTGTACTTCAGAATCCACTTTATTATTGCAGGACGCTGATGTAAGGCATCTAATTTTCACTGTAGGTAGTGGGCAGAGATTAATTTAGAGGAATCAGGCTTGTCTCTAGTTTTTTTAACCTATTAAACAGATGTGAGTGAAAACCCATTTACACATGCAAAGCTGTACTTCTTATCATCAGCCGCTAAAAGCTGATCTCTACCTCAACCTGAATTATAAAATCCTGTCTAGTTTTCAACTCTTAACAAAGACATGCCAAGAATAGCACAGATGAGCTTAGTGAAAAGAAATCTTAAAGAATTATATTTATTTTCAGTAACAAAGTTATGAATGAGTCTAGTGGCACCCAAAAGCAGAGAATATTGAATTCCACATTTCAGTGTTTTAAGTAGCTTTTAAAAAGATCTGATTAACAACTGTTTTAGGGTCACATACTACATTACTGACATATATTCCCATTATTCCTGAAGGCCTCCAGCTGCTACAGTGGTAGAGTACTAATAGAAATTGATAACCTATTTGTTTATAAGTAAGTATTGATCTTTCAAGCTCTGATTACCGTGGAGATTGCTTTTTTCCTATGTGTTTCCCTTTTACCTTCAAGGCACAATACAAAGCCTTTCTTTTTCACTGGACTCAAGTCTGACTAACATAGAGGATCAGGTGCTATGTTAAGCTTAAATAACTTTTATATTTATTTGCCTACCACCTGTCGATTGAGCCATTTTCCATGTGTACCTCAACAGACTGGACATTTTACCATTATATTAGAGAAGCTTTAGGCATGGGAGATAAGATGAATAAATGAAAAAAATAGTAATTTCAGAAATCGCAGTTCTGGAGCTCATTAGGCTTTAAAAAGTTCAGGTTAGGTCCCGCAATATAAATGGGAAATGGCAGACTTTCTTCTCCTAATTACATCTACTCCAACATCACTTCACATCTTCCAACCCTTTCTCAGTGATGGAAAACTAACTCACCTGGTCTGCACCGAACAGTACCTGTCTTCTGTATTCTATCATACCCTTTTGTCCCCTCTGAAGACACTAACAGCCTTTTTTGCTTTTGGATGATTACAGATCAACTAATTCCATCGTGGACATCTAATGCTGTTTCCCTGCTGCCTCTTCTCTTTACTCAACTTCTTAATTCTTCTATCTTACATGATTTTTGCCTAGTCATCTCATAACAATCTTTTAAGTCCTTTGCTTCCTGTAGTTCTGTTCTTTTCTTCTTTTCCTTCTCTTCATTCCATTAGAAGCCAAAACAAACCTCATTCATGGGAAATAGGTAGTGCCTGGGACATAACTATAGCAAAGAAAAGATGTATATTTGAAGTGACAGGAAGCATAATAAAAATCAAAGGGAAGGTAAATAATACCTACTAAGCACTTTTCTATGCCAGGCTCTGTATTATCTAAGTTAACTGAATCCCCTCTATCGCCCTTCAGAGTAGGTCGAATTATTCTCCTTTTACATCTGAGAAAATTCAAGGTCACATTCTAACAAATGAAGGAAACATTATTTCTACTGGCCTTTGTCTAATTCCAGAAGTTTATTTTATCCTATTTCTTTTCCAAGAACCAAAAGTTATCTTTTAGAATCTTCCAAAGGTTTCTACTAATTAACCTATGTATCTACAGCACACTAGGCTCTTGGTTAAGTATTCCTCATCTTCCTCTGAGTAAATGTGCATTGTCCTTAATGCATCAGTATTCAGGACAAACACAACAATATTTTATTTAGTGGCACTATCTTTCGGTTTTGGTTACAATACTTGCAAAAATGCTTCTACTATACATATATACTTTTAATGGTTTAAAGAAGCTTCAGGGTAAGCTTTCAAAACAAGCCATAATTTACACAGAAAGTTTCAAATTCTAGACATCACTTCCTTGGAATTATGATGAAATGTTTGACAAATGAGTTTTGAACAAGAGGGCTGAATATACTGAATTTGGAAGGTGAACAAGTTACGGAGTGATCAGCAAATTAGGGAAAAAGATTTAATTACTTCTGTATAGATGTTGTATGTCTAGGGTAGGATGTGAAGTAAAAACATTCCAAGTAAAAAGTAAAATGTGTCTTTTAATATTAATATCCGAAGAAACTCCAAACTCTGCTGTAAGTTTATTCATGATTTGCCCAATGGCAGCTATCAGGAAAATAGTCTTTTCAGAGTCTCATATTGTAGACAAGTGATTTCACTGGTAGTTTGTTTAAAATAATATTTTAAATTTAAAGTAATGAAGCATGTAGTTTATTATTATTTGAAAATAATTATTATTGTTGTTATACTAGGTACATTGAAAAAAATAATGTTAATGACTTTAAGTCTAAAAGGCCTAACACTTATTTTAATCTGTATTTTATTTTTGTGAACAAATTCTTAGTGATACAAAATTTAATGCATTTTCTATTTCATAAGCTCCTTGGAATGGGAGTGAGGAAATCACAATTCCCTGCACCATTAGGTTAAACACTTAGTAAACCATTGGACTGCTACTTTTATTTATAACCACATGACATATTTGGGCTGAGTCCCCATGGAAGCAGTGATCTGTCCAAAACAGTAGCCACTAGCCACATGTCACTATCGAGCACCTCAAATGTGGCTATTTCAAATTGAGATGTGCTGTAAATATAAAATACACTCTGAATTTCAAAGACTCAGTACCCTCCCTCCAAAAATGTAAAATGTAAAATGCCTCACTTTACATATTTATACTGGTTACATGTTTAAATGATAACATTTTGGATATAGTAGATTAGCAAATATATTTATAAAAATTAATTTCACCTGTTTCTTTTCTATTTTAAATGTGGCTACTAGAAGCTTTAAGTCACATCGTAGTTTATGTTACATTTCTGTTATGCAGCACTGCTGCAGACGAGGGCATGCATAAGATAAATATGTGTAGAATATTCTGGCATACCCTTGCAGAGATTCAAGTTTGAATTCCATTTTGCTGGAATAGTAAATCAACTTAAGGATAAATACTGAGTTATGATTTGAGAAAGTGTTTAGCTGATTAGGGATAGATGAGGTTAACTTAAATCAGGCTGTTGATAACAAGCATTTTTGTGGAGTCACACTTGAAGAAGCCTTGTAAATCTGGCTTCAAACTAACTTGATTAGGTAAAAAAACAGTGAATTCCACTTTATGTACTTCAAAATACTATCACCTATATATTCTCATTTAATTCTCCCAATAACACATTTGATAACATTTTCTCAGAAAGGACTCCTGACTTTTTTTCTCATCCCCAAAGTACCTACAAGAGGTGTCTTGCTCCCTCCATGATGGTGGCTCACTAAGGCAATGACTGTCATTGACGGGAACTGAGGTGGTATGAAAAGGCCTCTCAGGGTGAAAATCTCTGGTTTCAATGTTTTCTAAAAATTTCCTTTGCTAACAGTTTTGGAGGTCCCTTTGAGAGTTCCATGTGGACTAACCTGATGAACTCAAATTGACTGTGTAGCTTAAGAAGTATATCTCACGGGCTACTTAAGCCCAGGTACATCTTTTCTTGGCTTCCATGGAGGATCCTAGGCAGCAAATAGAACTTGAACTTTAGTGCGTTTTTTTCTCCTACGTTTTAAAATTTATTTCTTCTGCTGACTTTTGTGTTTGTTTCTGGTTTCTGCACAGCTAAAAAGTAATTTCCACTGTTGGCAGTAGTGATTGAGAATTTGATTTTGGTTTTATGGTCTGACCATTTGGTGATCAGATAATCTAATCAATTAGTTTTTTTTTTTGTATTCTTGTCTGTTTGACTATTTGTGAGTTCAAATCAATTAAGAGCATATTTTATGTCCATTATAAAGAAAGCCAGCTCTTTTGAGATTTTGACAGGTAAATTTTTGCGTCTTTGTTTAGTTTTGATCTGTGGCTGAAAATGCAGGATGGAAGTTATAAGCTCTTCATGTGTCTGTGTATATGGAATTTGAAAAGCATTTGCCTCTTGTGAGTGTGAAGTATTTTCCTACCTCTGGAATTATTATCACCGAGAAACTAAAGATGCTCTGTTCTGATTGCTTTATAGAGATAAATAAGCACTGATATAAATCTAATATTCTCAAAATTAACAGAAAATTTAAAAATAGAACTTCTATACTTTAAAAGTTCTGGATTTAAAAAGTATTTCTTAAGAAACTTAGAAGTTTCTTAGGAACATTTTAATAAAAGAATCCAAGTTCACATAATTAAGGTGAATGCTTGGATACATTAGACTGATTTAATAACTTTGGTCTAAAAATAGTTTTATGTCTTTTCCTTTAGTTTATCATTACAGAGTTTATTATTAAAAATAAGACTTGGGGGTTTGTTTTCTCAAAAAACTAGTTAGTCCAGACTTCCTTAACATCTTAGGCTGGTATAAAATTATGAAAGAGATAAAATTTGTGCTCAATTAAACAATCATAATTCTGACAAAATTTTTCTTAACAAAAATAATCGTTTGTAACCTATCAGTGGTTTACAAGTTACTTAAAATATACTCATACTAAATTTCTGTAGAATGTTTATTTTTTGCCCATAATGGAGAGAATGCTTAAGGAAGACCTACAAACTAGAGCTGCCATTTAGGTTTAGGAAAAAAATATTTTCAAAGACAGGAGATGCAGTTTCATATACTCTGCTTTACCAATGTGTTTCTAGGGCACATCAGCCTCATACAATAGACTGGTCTGAGGTGTATCTTAGTAAGGGGAGAAAAAATGATTAAGATATTTAATTTAGCATTCTAAGTACTCCTCAGTCACTTTTAGTGCTCCTATCTAGACCAGAATGGAGAAGGCAAGAATAAAGGAAAGAGGTTTGTTAAGAGCCTTTGCAATAATGTAGGTGAGAGACAATGGGAACCTAAATTAAGGAAAATGCCAGAGTTAACAGAGAAAAGGAGACAGAGATACTTAGTTGGTAGAATCTATGGATGTCTCGTTAGATGTAAGAGGTTGGAAAAATAGAGACAATATCTAGGCAAGCGTCCCTATTTCTAGATTGGGCAGTTGAGTGAATAATCATGGCATATAACCACAGCAGGTTCATGAGGGAGATGAGGAGTTAATTTTTTGAAATGCTGCTTACGGGACTGTGGGACATTCAGGTAGAAATATCTAGTAGGCACTTGGAAATACAGGTCAGGAACCCATGAGAAACGTTTGCAAAGAAGACAGAAGCTGGAAATCACTAGCTTATAAATGAATGACACAGCCCAGTTGAAGTATAAAGAAAAATCCTGGGGAATAGGAACATCAAGGAAAAAGAATCTGGGCAGGAGACTCACCAGAACAGTTAGGATGACAGGAGGAAAACCAGGAGAGGATATTGTAAGAGGAACTTTAAAAGAAAATTTCAAGGAGAGAAGATGAGCAATGGTGTGAAATGTAAGAGACATGACAGGTAAGAAATGGGAAGCTCTAGCTGCATAATATGTGACCTCCCCCAAAACAATTCAGTAAAGTGGTAGGTGTGGAACTGGAATCAACCATGCTAAAGACCGAATGGGAGGTGATAAAGTAGAGGGAACACATATAGTGAGCTGCAGGACAACAGAGGTTGTGCTTTCAGGAACCTGACTAGGCGGGGACAGAGATAGGAAACAACTGCAGAGTGGGCAGGGGCTGGCAGGAGGCGGCTTTTTTTTTTTTTTTTTTTTTAGATCAGTGAGACTTGAATATACTTATGTCTTCGGAGAAAGGGAAAAGTAACAAAAAGAAGTTTTCAAAACATTTGGAAACTGGTTTTAAAACATGCTGCCCAAGAAGCAAGAATGAGAAGGCTGGAGGAGAGTACATGCCAGTGTGCGTCATTTGTGAGAAAGGAGGCAGTGGGTATTAAGGATGCACTCCAGGGCTAGTCATGTTGGCTCACACCTGTAATCCCAGTGCTTTGGGAGGTGAGGTGGGAGGATCACTTGAGCCCAGGAGCTCCAGACTAGCATGGGCAACAAAGTAAGATCCCATGTTTAAAAATGATAGCCAGGCCGAGTGTGGTAGCTCACACCTGTAATCCCAGCACTTTGGGAGGCTAAGGTGGGTGGATCACCTGAGGTCTGGATTTCTTGAGAGCAGCCTGACCAACATGATGAAACCCCATCTCTACTAAAAATACAAAAATTAGAAGGGCATGGTGGTGGGCGCCTGTAATCCCAACTACTTGAGAGGCTGAGGCAGGAGAATTGCTTGAACCCACGAGGTGGAGGGTGCAGCGAGCCGAAATTGTGCCACTGCACTCCAGCCCGGGTGACAGAGTGAGACTTCATCTCAAAATAATAATAATTATAATAACAATAATAAAAATAGCTGAGCAAGGTGTTGCATGCCTGTAGTCCTATTACTCAGGAGGCTGAGGTAGGAGGATCCTTTGAGCCCAGGAGTTCAAGGCTGCAGTGAGCTATGACAGTGCTATTGCACTCTAGCCTCAGTGGTAGAGTGAGAGACCCTGTCACTGAAAGAAAAAAAAAAGGTAGGTACTCAATTTACTGGTTTGGTTTAAGCTCATAATACCTAGCATTAGATAACTATCTTCCTAATCCAATTTTGCAAATGAGACAACTCATTAAAAAAATTCATTTCTTGCTAGTTTGGAATTTTTAATTTCTACTTCACTGGTCTCTAATCTTTGTTTAGGACAAATTACAAGTGTATTTGATTTTTGTTTAATTTTACTTATGTTAAAAATTTTAAGGTATTAAAGGCAAACTAACTCAGCGAAGATACTCACAATTCGAACAAGCCAGGATAAAGTAGATGTTGCCGTTGAATAATGGGTATTATAATGGTAGGGTGGGCTTTGGTCATCTTCCCATGTCTCGTAACGCTCTGCATAAAACACAGCTCTCTTTGGGTTCAAAGCACCAATTGGCTATTAAAAGAAAAACATATTTTGTTTAATACAGTCATATTAGACATCAGAGATAATAAATCTTTATACTTTCAATATTTCACTGTTAATTCAATGTAGCCACACAGCATAAATACATTATTTTGTATTATATTTTTAACCATACTGGATGTTTATATTGATTACAAATTGTTACACTGGTTAAAAACTGCTCAAGAGGATGATTCATAGTACAAAGTTTCTAGACTTTACTAACAGCTTTTGTAAACTAGATAATCAGAGGTGATCTAGTTTAAACTGTTAAGGCCACACCAACAGTTTTGTTATTTTCCTTCTACTTAATAAGCTACATAATAAAAATTTAGCTTGGAATACAGGAAATCCAATGGGGAGAAGGTGAAGGGATTGACCATTTGTCAACCACATTAGTGAAAACCTTGTCTTAGCAGCCAGTTACCCACAGTGTGAAAGACAACCCTCCATATAGTACCCTAATGGAATGTTAGTCTCATTCTGTTAGTATACAGATGGAACAACTATCCTTTTTATTTAAACTACACACCTAAGGATGATGGAATAATCAGGAAATTCAGATTCCCTAGAAAGCATTTTGCTGAGGCCACTAAGACCTCTCCTATCAGTACCACCACCCTATTTACTGCTTATGATGCTAATCTCTATAGAGGAGTATACGGATTTCTTCAATAAAACATGTGCTAATTGCATCACAGTCTCAAAATTTTAGCACATCTAATCATTAGGAATTTCCAGCATACCATCTTCATGATTTCAAATAGCAGATTGCCTTAGCTTAAGTTTTTGTCTGATTTTGGATTAATAGTATACAGAGTCTGTGCTTATGGTATCAAATAAGCACATTATTTTGACTTAGGTTGCATACTATAAAAATAAGTATGTTTACAGAGAAAACAAGAGTACTAAGTACAATATCTAACTACATTATTTCAAAATTTAATATTTATAATTAACTATGAAGATCCCTCGAAGGCTTAATTTCAACGAGAAGTAGCAGAAAATTAGTGTTTCAATGGGGCACATAATGTTACACAAGAGAGAAAGATTCATTTATAAATTGTTATGAGCCTTTTCTTCTGGCCTCAGGAGACTAATTCAAATAACACAAGGAGGTCAGCAGTAAAAAGTCTGTTAGAATTTCCATAATAAACTCTTATTTGCAATGGTGCTTATCCTGAATATTTAAATTATTTGTAAATTATGTTCATTTTTTGTTAATTTTCATTATGACTTAACAAAGACTCAACAATTTGTTTATCTAAAAGCTGTATTTTTCATGCACAGGAGTGTTAAGTTCCTAAACTTTTTTGTCTTCATTTTGTAAAACAAAGTATGATAGTATAAAAATTTAGATTAAAAAAAATGTTCTAAGGTTTAAACTTTATTGTGTTAAATTTCATTATCTCTCAAATCTCTTTAGATAGATATTAAAAAAGGCAATGTAATTTTGTTAAACATTACATAAAATCTTAATAATATTTAAAACAAGTACGTAATTACATTTTTGGTAAAAGAGTAGTTGTTATAAAGTGAAATGAATCTAAGGTCTGTTAGGGAATTGAAGCAATGAGTTTTTCATTTAAAATTACCTACATATTTATACTTTACTAGATGTTCAGATATGTTTTTCTAATTCAGTAAGTATATTTTTCAAAGCATTGAAAATGTTTAATACTTTGCTCTGTCGTGAATATGCTAATAGACCTTTCACCTGCATAAAATGTCTGTGCAATCCCTAAGGAATGACTCTATCTGATATTGTTCGTCCTGTAAAATCTCACAAAAAATTCTTTAAAAAGGAGCATGGCTCATCCTCTAATCTTTTCCAGTCTTACACTACTAGGAAAGGAAAAGGAAATACTTATCTTTTGATTTTACTCAAGTTACACCAAAGTCATTTTATTGGAGTGTTTTACAGAATAATACTTCGTAGGGAACAGCTGCACCGTATTAAAGTCTGTATATGCCTCCATTAGTAACTTCTTAAAATATCTAATATGGTTAGATATGATGTTTATGAAACATAATGTAAGTGATTTGCTTTGTACTTACTATTTTTCTGTCATTTTGCTTCTAATAGTTTAATAGCAAAAAATCATTTGAAAGCAAAAAGCTTCAAAATGTTTGTTTAGGGAAGTGAGAATTTTGTCATAGATGACATATTTTCTTAAGAGATCCTAAAAGATATCCTATGATATCATATTTATCCATCTATCAATCAAGTACCTACTTACCTACATAGTGACAAGGTTGTAAGTTTGCTGTCCTTTAAAAATTTTAGTAAATACTGGAATGTCAATATCATTTGATTTTGGCAGATGAATATGGTAAGAATTTTGGTCAAAAGGTAAGACTACATTTAATAAATTTATAAATTTACTTTGCAATATTTTTCAGTTTTCATTATAGTTACTATATCAATAAACAGTCTCCTTTTCTGTCAAACAGTGGGCATTTGGAAACAGCGACTTCTGTGCTCTTCAGGTGTTACCATATACACAAAGGTTTAACTCAAAGTTTAAAGCCTGCATTTAGATTTACTGCTGTTTTGTCTTTTTTATTTTTTATGTTACAGGTGAACACTGTAACAAATAGGAAAAAATGGTGCAAAAAGATAATGCGAAAATGAAAAATAAAATTTCTATCCCTATAAAACTTCATTGTAATTCAGAAATAATTCACAGAAATCTGTCTCAAACTTCAGTGCTACAAAAAGGTTGGTTTTCCTAAAAAAAACAAAACACAAAAAACAAAAACCTTTGTGACTTTATTACATGAAACAAAAATCCTACCAGATATCTGGGGGGATTTACCTGATCCTAAGGCTCTGAGAAATACTACTGTAAATAAAGTTGTTTAAATGTGCTTACTCCAGTGTTTCTCTTTATTTTTTATTTTTTACAAGAATCATATCCCTCTCTCATTTTTAAAACAATTGCTTAGATGCAATACCTTAGTTTGTACTTTGAAAAATTCTGGTGTGTGTTTGGTGTGTATTTCTCAGTGCTAACTTTTTCTTTAGTTTCATCTTCCTGTTTTCCCTTTCTGTCTTCTTAGCATTGATCTATCAATATTTTTCTATCTTTTCAAACCTTACACATTGTATCAAGTCCTTTTCTTAGAACAGGTATATAACATATAAATTTAATAAGCAAAAATAACTGACAAAAATTATATAAATAAAACAAATTGGATAAATGGTATTATATGAGACATCAGAAGGACTTTTAGGGATCATAAAAGTCTGAACACAGAGCTAGATTGATTTCAATAAATAATGATAAATAAATGTGGATTGATCTGATGAATGGTCAATGTCATCAAAGTAGATTATAATTTTCAAGAAAAAATAATTGTCAAGGAGAAATCAGAGGCCTAGTTAAAGCAATGTCAATAACACTGAATTCTAATACATGATAAAAAACTGAAAATGATAAGAAGGTTCATGGTACTAGGATTCTACTATTATATAGGTTGAGCATCTTTAAAAAATTTGACATCTAAAATCCTCCAAATTCCACAACTTTTTGCATGCCAACATGACACCGTAAGTGAAAAATTCCACACATACGTATTTAACACAAACTTTGTTTCATGTATAAAATTGTTAAAAAAAAAAAAAAAAACACCTGTATAAGATGACCTGTAGGCTATATGGAATATGGTGTATATAAAATGAAATAATTTTTTGTTTAGACTTGGGTCTGTTCCCAAACTATCTCACTGTGTATATGCAAATATTCCAAAATCTGAAACAATCTGAAGTCTGAAACACTTCTGGTCCCAAGCATTATGGATAAGGCATACTCAAACTCGCACACATAATATGTTCAAGAGTTCACGACTGCTATTATAACTAATGCTACTATGTATTTGTATAACATACGGTCATCACATCCATTTTCTAGACTGATTTTCATAAGTCTCTGAGGTCAGCAGGGCATTCATTATGAACCTAATCTGATGACGAGGAAATAGGTACCTGGGTCTCCACATTTCACACTACTGCACTGCTTTTTCATTGCTAAACAAGAAATTATGATCTTAATGTGACTTTATTTTTTAATAGAGAGGAAATCTCACTATGCTACCCAGACTGGTCTCGAACTCCTGTCCTCAAGTGATCCTTCGGCCTTGGCCTACCAAAGTGGTGGCATTACAGGTAGAAGCCAGTACACCTGGCCTTTCACGTGACTTTTTTCTTTCATAACTGCCTATTTATTCCTCATTCACTATAGATCCGAAGAAATGGAAGGATACGTTGAGGTCTACTTGACCAAATCTCTTACAGATGAAGACACTGAAGAAAAGTCAAATGAAGATCACATTGGTAGTCAGTGGCTAGACGTTCCACAGAACCAGCCGCAGCTCTGTGCTAGATACATACAGCTAGAAGCTAGGTACATTTGACTGATTTGTCTGGCTTCTAACAATAGTTTTTAGTTATCTCAATATTTTTAGGACATCCAAACTTCTAACACATCTAAGTTATCTTGTTATCTTTTGTAATCAAGGGCTTGAAAATCCTTAGAAGAGCTTTGAGAGTTCTTACCTTTTTTTTTTTTTTTTTTTTTGGTCATGAACTGTCATTATTCTGAAAATTCTGTTATGACAACATAGAAAAATCATACCTACAGACACTTCTGTGCTCAAGTAAATTCCTGGCCTCCCTTTTTATCTGACTGAGGAACTTCAACTCATTCTTCTGGAAGTTTTTCAAATTGCATCTGTAAAGCCTTACATGACACCATCTGGTAATAGGCAACTTTATAACCTTTTTAACCCAGTAGTAGCCCTTCGAGGAAACTCCCTGTCTTTTATTCATCTCTTTATTCTTACACCTACAGTACCTGAACCTTTTAAAGTGAGCAACAGTTGCTAAATGAATGAAGACTGATTAACCCAATTATATGATATTATATAAAATTTCTATGTGGAAATTTTAGAAATAAATTTTATGCAAAAATCAAGACATAACAAAGTGAAAAATATTCATAGCATATAAGATAAAGTGATAAAGAGCTAGTTTCCTTAAAAATGTGCTCTTACAAATCAATGAGAAGCTAATGAACAATCTAATTAAATAAATGAGGAAATGATGTGATGAATAGGCAATTCACAGAATAATGAATACCAATTTCCTACAGATATAAGAAAAAATAGTACCAGTTCCTACAATGTCATGGATATCTATTCTTTTTTCTGTTAGCATTCATTATGCCTTCTTCCTTTGTGAAGCATTCCTTCCCCACTCTTGGTTTACCTGGTGCAGGTGAGCTGACCTCCTTACCTGACTCCGTGGGTGGGCATGGGATCTAGACCTGCCACTCGTAATATTTTATTCATAGTACTATGACTGCTGCAGAAATGAGCACATGATTCAACCTGATCGGATAAAACTTTGCTGCAACTGTCTGGTAAAAAGCTCTCTTTTACTAGCGGGGTTACAAAGGCATCATTACTGTAACACAGGGAAGCCTGTTTGAGAATGAAGCCAATGTAGAAAAGTAACAGAGGTGTGGATCCTGATAACTCCAGTGAGCACTTGGATCCAGATTTCCTGAACTGACTCATCCCTGGATTTCTCAGTTATATGGGCTAATAAAATGTATATTTTAAATTAAAGCCAGTGTAAGCTGACTTTCTATTACATGTAATCAAAAGTCTAAAGTACACTCACAATTGTTAAAATGTCAAACAAAAACTATTTTTATTGACTAGATTGTCAAAAATTATTAAGTTTCATAATATGCAGTATTGGCCAGGGCATAGGAAAACATGGTATCTCATAATGCTGTTGGCAAATAAATCAGTATAAATTTCTTGTGGGGAAAATTGGTAGTATTTTTTTTTACATTCATATAGTTTTGATCAAGTAACTCTACTTTGTGTAATTTATTTTTTGAAGAATATACGTGAAGTATATCAACAGTTGTTTCTGGGCAGTGAGAATGAGGAGACTTTAGTCTTCCCTTTAGACTCCTTTTTCACTGTTTAGTCATGAATTTGGGTTATCTCATAGAATTTTAGATGGCTTTTGCAATTATGTGACCCAGAAATATTTTTCACATGGGAACATTTTAACTCTGATAAATTTAAATTAACTAAAATAACTTTATATCTTGGCCAGTAAGTGTTATTGACCAAATATTTCCAAATATAAATTTTTATTATGAGCCAGGGCGGTAGGTCACACCTGTAATCCCAGCACTTTGGGAGGCCAAGGCGGGCAGACCCTTTTGAAGTCAGAAGTTAAGAGAGCAGCCTGGCTAACATGATGAAACACCATCTCTACTAAAAATACAAAAATTAGCCAGGTGTGGAGGTGGGCACTTGTAATCCCAGCCACTTGGGAGGCTGAGGCAGGAGAAATGCCTGAATTCGGGAGGTGGAGATGATTGTGAGCCAAGATTGTACCACTGCACTCCAGCCTGGGTGACAAAGCGAGACAATGTCTCAAAAAAAAAAAAAAAAACACAAAAACCTTCTATTATCAATCTTCACTGATACTTGAATCAGCATACATCAAAACCTTATTAGTTACAAGGAGTTAAATGACAACACGAGGAACAAAAAGACAAATCCAGAAGCTGTTTATTATATGCCAATGCCTGGCATATAATAAACACATGCAAAATATTGGCTGTTATTATTATGTTCTATAAGATAACTGGCATATTCTCCTAAATGAGTCAATATCCTGAAAAAAGGGGGGGTAGTAGGGTGGCTGGGAGCTTTTCTAACCTTTAGACAGATAAGACAGAAGAATCAGATGTACTGTGTGGTTGTTGACTGAATCCTGGCTTAAGCAAAACAATTTTTAAGACACATGGGAGATAATTAGAAAACACTGATTACAGGCACAGTATTAGATACTATTAGGGAACTGTCATAAGTTTTGTTAGATGTAATCATGGTGATGTGATTATATGAGAAAATACTATTTTTCATACTGAAATATTTAGGGGTAAACTACGATATATTTATTTTGTTTAAAAATACTTCAGTAAACCAATAAAAGCTAAACTGTCCATAATTATAACATGTAGGTATTGGTTAATGGTTATTGTTATTGGTACTTTTTCTTTGTTTAAAAGTTTTCATAGTAAAGTTAAAATCCATTAAAATAGAGTACAAAAACAAGCAAAACGTTTCCAATCAATCCAAGTCTTTCCTATGTTTTGGGTTGTTCTAAATAAGAATGCTTTAAATGAGTTAAAATTTTGTTTCTTGTTAATATGTTAAATCCTGTTCTCTTAAGCGTGGACTAAACATTCCCTTTGCATTTTTATACTGTTAATTGGCTTAATGTGACCTTCCGTCATCAGATAAACTTCAGCAAATCACTACACAATTTTCAAATACATTATTAAGGAATAGAACCTGAAGTCAAGAAACATTAATGAAGAGAGGTGTTAAGATTACATTTTTCTATTAATTGAATCTATTTCTTTTTATACTTTTTCATAGAGTGGAACTGAGTACATTATGAAGAAAGATCATCTTTGATCTAAAGCTGCATTTTGATTAGCAAAATCTATTAGCACTTGGCTGGGCGTGGTGGCTTACACCAGTAATCGCTGCAGTTTGGGAGGAGGCTGAGGTGGGTGGATCACCTGAGGTCAGGAGTTTGAGAGCAGCCTGGCCCACATGGTGAAACCCCATCTCTACAAAAAATACAAAAATTAGCTGGGTGTGGTGGCACAGTTACCAAATAATAGGTAACAAATGAAAGAAAATGATAGCTACTGGGGAGGTTGAGACAGGAGAATGGTTTGAATCTGGGAGGGAGAGGATGCAGTGAGCTGAGATTGCGCTGTTGCACTCCAGCCTGGGTGACCAGAGCAAAACTCTGTCTCAAAAAAAAAAATTAGCACTTTTTTTTTTAATTTAATTTTTTGTAGAGACAGGGTTTGGCTATGTTGATCAGGTTGGTCTCAAACTCCTGGCCTCAAGCAATCTTCTTGACTCAGCCTCCCAAAGTGTTGGGATTACAGGCATGAGCCACCACACCCAGCTTTAAGTACTTTCATAGGAATGTTAGTCCCACATAGGACTGAAAGCTTTGGAGGTGTGGAATGACTCACTGACTGCACTTCTTTTGACTCCTCTGCTCATATCTGACATGACTGTCCATTGCGCAGGATATTTTAAAAGATTACATTCTTGTTGGGTAATAGGGAGAGTTTTCCTTTTTTCTTTTTCTTTCCTTCTTTATTATTATTATTATTATTATTTTGGTAGCATATAAAAACGGCCAAGGCATTTAGAAAAGGTAGAGGGCATCTAGAAGAGAAATTAATCACTAGCTTTTTTTTTTTTTAAAGAATATCCTACCTATGTATTATGGAGAGATAATAGGTAACAAATGGAAGAAAATGCAATCTATATAACCAGTGCAATTCATCACAGCATTGTGAGGGTAAAGCAAGAAAATCCCTGTAAGATGCTTAGGACAACACCTGGCATATAATAAACACATGCAAAATATTGGCTATTATTGTTATCATTGTCCCAGGATAATTCCTAAGAAAATTAGTTTTATATATCTTAGTGAAAAGTAAACACTCTCACCTACAAACAGTGGAGCATCTTAAGTCTTTATGTGTCAGTTCTAGTTTTCCAGGTATTAAGTAGAAGGATAATGATGGGGCTACAAATTAATTTCAAGATTACTTCTAACTGCTTAATATTCTGTTTCAGCGGGAAAGAAAGGTTAAAGGAGACTGAGTTTGGCCTAGTTTTGCATGATAATGCTGTGGTTTGGGTACAGAGGTGACATGTGCCTGGTGAAACGAAAGTGCATAAAGCAGGCTCTCTTTTCCTTTCCGTAGGTAGGATTCTTCTGAGAGCACCAGACCAGTGTTCCCGCTGTTTTCAGTTTCTTCTTTAACAGCCTAAAATTTTCAAAGTGGAACAGGCTCTATGGGATTTTTTTCCCCCTCTCTTTTTCTGAAAGGGTGATTCAGCTGGCTAAGTGGGAAGGAACAAGAAAAGAGGATAAGGAGACAGTTAGTGTAAGCAAACAGAGCCTAGGACTGGTTTAGAAGTTCTGCATAAATCCATAAGGCTCACTGTCACCCTATTATATCTCCAACAAGCAACAGTGGAGATGCAAACAGACAAACACAAAAGCACTTCACTATTTCTGGTTACCAGTGTCCATGAAGTCTACCTTTTTAGCTGCACTTTTCTTGGTTCTCCCTTTCTTTCAATTAGAAGGAAAATAGCTTAATATGTCACTGGGTAAACAAAAAAATGACTGTAACTTCTAAAAGGTATGGACCAAGTCTGATTGCCTTTGTATCTCCAGTGTCCGGCACAGAGTAGGTTGGCAATAAATGCTTGTGTAATGAAAGAATGCATGAATGAATAAAATATTAATTTAAATAAACAAATATCCCATGAGTTTCAAACAGTATCCAAACACTGCCAATCAATACCTTGTCCTTAAAGTAAGAGTTCCCCCTTAGCACTGCCATAGAAGCAAGTCTAATGAAAACAATTTTCAACATACTGTAGGTTATATGTTAAGGCAGTATTCAACATACATTGAAACAAATGTTTTAAATTTGGCAGCAGGGTTATTTGGCAGATGGTATGTAATTAAATTCACACATTCACACTTTTATCTTTTAGTTTTATATCATCCTAACTACTAACATACCTAGTTTTGCTCATACTTCATGTTTTGTTGTTTAAAATTAAGCATAAGGTAGATTATGATCAAGTAAATGGAATTAATTTCATTTTAGATGTTGTTAACTTATGGTGAAAAAGAAAGATAAAGTAACCATAGAAACTTGCTCTAGTAGAGGTTGCAGTGAGCCAAGATCGTGCCACTGCACTGCAGCCTGGGCAACAGAGGGAGACTCTGTCTCAAAACCAACAACAAACAACTTGCTCTAGATTGCTGAGTCGTGCACTCCCCACCTTACCTCTTTTCTATGTGGTATGTAGACATTTGGCAGTATCATATTAAGGGTGGATGGTTGAATAGTATTCACACTTCAGTGCATCCATTTGCATTATCACATTTCAAAGCCTCAAGACATTATCACTTCCTTTTATTAAGTGGCATAATAATTTGGGAAAATGGTTGTGCTTATCATCATCTGTCAGTCAAACAACTCCTGTGTTAACAAAATATATTTTTTCCACTCGATGAATGGGTGTGTGATGTGATGTCTTATGTTCATGTCAATATTAGTAGGACTTGGTTTTGTGATGAAACTATTTCACTTATCAGAGGGCATGACTGGGAAATAGGAAAATTCTATTTACACTTTAATGAGCAGAGACTGTGCTTCACGTCAAAGTCATGTAACCACTATTATTTAAGAGTCAAGTTCATATGAGTATATGTAAATAACTGAAGCACTATCATACATCTCCATAAGGAATATCTATGTAAATGGGGTGGGGAGGAAATTGCTATACCTACTGTTGGTTGGTGTTGAAAAGATAAGTCAAAGACAGATGGTTTCAACTGCTGTCCCTCATGTCAAACAATAAACACAGCCTCTAACCTGTACACATAATAAATAAAACTTGAACCTGTGATGTCTAATCAAATGAGAGGTCTAAACACTCTTTCTGATAAAGAACTTTTTTATTGCTCCTGTGCTCTTCAACTGTTCAATTAAGTAGGTCAAAGAACGACTAAGAATATTATAAATATAAAACATCTCAGTCTAAATAAATATGCATCTAAAATTCTAATAATCATTTAATTTAACCTTAGTGTTTGATGTTAAAATGTTGGTAATTTTATAATTTAAACAAAATAAAACAGAATTATTTATTGCATTAACAGTATTTTATTAAATGGCATTACTTTTTAATTTTATTAGAATAAAAAATAAATCAGAGGACTCAAATAATCTTTCAATAGATTTCTGTCAATCATACCAAAGATAGTGAACTCTCAAAAGACCATTATGGAAATTTGCTTTGTCGCTGCCACTCACTGAATGCCACTTGTGTGTCAGGCATTATACTAGGTGCCTTAGCTACTTTACGGTGTTAAAATCTTTCAACAGCCCTATTACGTAAGTATTCTTGTGTTCACTTTAAAGATGAGAAAAAAAAAGTTCAGAGATTTTAGAAAACATCTTAAGTTTGCACAATATGCGACAGAGAAACATCTGAGCAAGGCCTACAGTCTTTTCATGTTCCAGTTACAACCTCTTGATTTTTTTCCAAACCCCTATTATTGTTCAAGCCAATTTCAGCTGGGTTTCCCGAAACTTTCATTTAACAGTTTCCTAACTGATACAAGACAGAATTTCATGAAGCCTGTGTAATGTGGTGGTATAAAGAAAGAAAATAAATATTTATTTTTTTGGCATTGTACATTTCATAGTTTCTTAATTCTTTTATATACCAAAGAATATAAAAATTATTTGGGGTACCACATGTGTACTGAAACAAATTATAGAATTATTCACTGCCAAGAATTATTACTTGGGTCAGAACTCCCAGTGTTTGTTTAGAAACAACTACTTTTATTGTTAGAGATCTTTTAGAATGTTTTTGGTTATATCATTCAAGTATTTCAATTCTTCTTTGAGCTTCTGAAGAGTAAGAAACTCTCTATTAAAATTTTCATTTGCAGTATTGCTTATAACTAAAAGAATTTCATGTGCTTCTTAGTGGACATCTCTTCATTGTGATAATATTGTACTATAGAAGTTTTTCCTTCCAATTATATTATTATACTTCAAATGTCATTTTCTCATTAGGCATATAATAAGATATATTTCATACATTAAAATCTTGTTTATTAATGGATTTTATACAGGATAGTCTCAGGTTTCTAGCCCATTTGTAAGAAGTGCCTATTAAGAAATTCAATGAAGCATGGAAACAATGCATGAGTAATTTATTAACATATCAAGAGGCTTTAATTTGCTAACATTTTCCTAACATGCTAGGGTGACAGAATAGAAAGAACAAATTGCTAAAGCATGGAATATAGTAAAATTGGAAGAAAAGCTATCTATCTTTTAAGAGCTCATGGATTCAACTGTTCACAGCATGAAGAATTACATGCTTGTAAAACTACAGTTTATAGTCACATTGCCCAATTTATTTAGGCTCCATCTGTTTACCTGTATTATTTATTTAACACCATATAAAATTAGAAGAGCACATGTGAGGCACAAAAGGAAAAGTTCTGCCAAAGGAAATACACATTATACAGATCAGCTTAAAAACCCTGAAACAGGCTGGGCACTGTGGCTCATATCTCTAATCCCAGCACTTTGGGAGGCTGAGGTGGGTGGATCACAAGGTCAGGAGTTCAAGACCGGCCTGGCCAACATAGTGAAAGTTTGTCTCTACTAAAAATACAAAAAAAATAGCTGGGCGTGGTGGCAGGAGCTTGTAATCCCAGCTACTCGGGAGGCTGACAGAGGAGAATTGCTTGAACCTGGGAGGTGGAGGTTGCAGTGAGCTGAGATTGCACCACTGCACTCCAGCCCAAGCAACAGAGCAAGACTCTGTCTCAAAACAAACAAACAAAAAACAACCTTGAAATGTTGTATCTTCAGTTCTGTAGAAACGGTGACTTCCTCATTTATCTCATTTTTCAATACATGGATAAATGAAAAAAATCTATGATTACCAGCGAATATTTTACCAGATGCCTTCTATAATCCGTACTAATCATGAGTGCCACGTTTTCTTTGACTGGGCTAGCGTTTCAAGAACATTTGAGTCCAAACGTCTTAGCATAGCAAGTCTGTACTCCCCAGTGAGGTACAGTCCCCCACTATACCTAGCTCGTAAGGGCTGGCCTCTCATATTGCTGTTAACTAACCGAGTTTTCTTTTGCTGTGGGCTGAACTCCCTCCAAGCTGTGAGTATGTCTGCTTTATTCACTCCTGTATACTCTTTTGCTTGTAGAGTGCTTGACATATATAGCACATGTGTGATAAATATCTGTTAAATGAACAACTGAAAGAATGAATAAATAAGAGAAAAAGGAGCTTTGATCTGTAAGTTTCCTTTAAATACTATATCCCAGTTGATTTCAAAGAAAAAGAACTTACTTCCTTGTTTTAAAAACAATACAATAGCCATAACAGTTGTCATTGTATGAGGTTTTAATACGCTACCTGAGTTTTTATTGTATATATATATATTTTATAATGTCTAATGTAATGGCGATTCAATTAATGTTAAACAAAAGCACATGCAGATAAGATTTTGTCAAAGAACTAGTTTACAAGTTTTTATCCTCACATCAATAAGTTAGTTTGGTTTTGTTTTACACCCCAAAATTACACTTCAACCTTGGCAAGTCATGCATATCATTCAAACATTCTCATTCAATATGGATGTAGTAGCATATATTTATCATCATTATTTGAAATACAATTCAAAGCATATGGCCTATATCAATGATTCAGCACTCTATTATTGTTGTATACATAGCATTAGCTAATACTGATGTGCCTGGCACTATTCTAAGTTCTTTATACTTAGAATCACTCCACACAACATCAACCACTCCACACAACAACCCTATTATTGATGTCTCATTACATAGGTGAGGAAATTAAGACAAAGAGAAACTAATTCTCTTGCCTAAGGCTCCATAGCTGGTAAATGGTAGAATTAGTATTTGAACGTAGCAGTCTAGCTGCAGAAGAGTCCTGTTCTTAAACACTATGGGTTGAGCATCTCTAATCCAAAATTCTGAAATCTGAAATGCCCCAAATCCAAGTTTTTGAGCACTGATGTGATGCTTAAAGAAAACACTCACTGGAGCATTTTGGATTTTGAATTTTCAGATTAGGGATGCTCAGCTGGTAAGTATATAATGTATATACTAATATTTCAAAATCCAGAAAAATCCAAAATCCAAAACACTTCTGGTCCCAAGCATTTCAGATAAAGGATACTCAACCTTCATGTATTGTCTCTTACATGGATCTCTCTAAAATATCATACTTTATTTTTAACTTTTTTGGGGACTAATCTTATTATTTAGATAATCTGTAACTAGATTTGTTCCTGAAAGGCAGGCTGCATGAATTACAATGCTTCTATCTACCTGATCTTGAATAATTTAGTTACCTGAATATGGTAAATAATTAAAAATTTTTGTTTGATTGACTCACATTGGAAAAATTACTATATTTGCAAGCATATTAGAGTTCATTTGCTAGCAATTTATTTCTACCAGTTGTGTGACTCTCAGTTAGATGTTGGGCTAACTGATCTTTTACGTCCCTTTAACACCTATAATACCATGGCTAAAATTAGCAATGAGCTACCAACTAAAATTTGATAGGAAGAACTAGAGGCTGGATGACACATAAGAACATGGAAAAATTAGTAAACAGTCTTCAAAAGAGGCTAAGAAATATTCCATGTGTAACAATACTAGTTAATAGGAAGTGCTTCTCTGTGCCAAGTACTGTTATGTTTTTCAAATGTACATGTCCTTACATCTGTGTAACTATATGACATGGGACAGTGTTATTATTCTCATATTACAAACCGGCCAAGAGAAACTAGCTTTAGGTCACGGAGCTAGTAGCTAGTGCAATACAGAACTTCAGCTTGGGTAGGCCTAGCTTTCAAAGGCCAGGAAAGGGGCAGGAGAAGGTATGCTGAGCTAAAACTATCTGTGGGATTAATTTTAAATTGACTGCAATGGTGGTTCCCTAATTCACAGGGTTTATGCTGCTCTTGTCCATTAGCCCCTTAAACCTGCCCCCGCAAAACCAAACATATATACAAATACTTTTCTGCTTTCTATGGATTGCTAAATCAGACAATCAAGTCTGATAGAAAGGAGAGATACATTCAAAGTGAATGGGCTGAAGCTTTACTATGGTTAATATACATAAACTTTAAGGCAGGCCTGTGGCGTTAAGCTTAGACTATAGAGCAGCTTTTTGGGCTTAGTTCCTAGTTCATCACTGAATTTCAAACAATTTAGTATCCCACTGTAGTTTCTTCTGGACAAATGAAGTGAACTAATAAAAATTTTGCCGTTTATTTCTTATTACCGTTATGTACCATTTTCTTGCCATCTTTTGGGCCATATCTTCTCTCTCATATATGGGCAGACACTTGATAAATTTAACCGACTTTTTTTTCAGTATTATATTTCCCTACAATGTGTGTATTTTATGGTCAATATAACATCCTTTATCATCTAAGGACTGTATCACAGAAATGATTTACCATCATATTTTATACTAATTTTAGGTTTTTAACCTTGACTTCAAACACTAGGATATCTGAGAAACCTCTCCCTACATTTGCTATTTCTCAAATACCCATTTCATTTTGCCTATAGCTAGTAGGAGTTTATCTTCTTGTAACTTAATTCTTGTGCTAAGAATTGGTAAGGTTTAGAAACTGACTATGTAAGGCAAGATAACCAGTTTCACTTTCTTACAAACATTAACTGGATATATATACTCTGACAGAAATCCTACTAGACTATAGCCTTATGAAGAAAACTGACTTCTATATATTTAAAATTTACCTTTGATAGATCCCTGAAGTTTCCTGGAAGAGTCAGGTCCAACTCTTCTGATTCATAGTTGGTTAACACCCATGGAAACACTGGATATTGGTTCAGATCATTATATGTCCGTCCTAGTAAAGAAAAACAGAAATAAAAGTTTGTATACACAAAATGCTTATGAAATAGTTTCTGTTCATATAAGGCATCTATTGAAGAAGAAAAGTAACTTTTATTTATTGAACCATATCTTTAACTCTGATAACAATGCATTTCAAGTGAATTCACTAAATAATTGTTTTTAAAAGTTACTAGAATTACTATTTATAAGATTGTGATAGAGACTATTGGCTGGTTATTGTAATTGATTCTCCTCTTCCTGTGCTACATCACATTTCTCAGCCTCCCTTTCAATTAGCTATGGCCATGGGCCTTAGTTCTAATCTACAGAATGTGAGCAAAATCTCTTCAGGTCTTGGCTCACAGAACCTTCGCGCATGTGCGTCTCATCTGTCTTCTGCTGATGTAGAGAATATTGCAACCCTGGAAGCACAGCCCTGTCAGTCAGAGGCCCTGAAAGTGATTATGGAGGAAGTCACCCTACTGACCTGCACACTTGAGGCTTATGTGATGGTATTCTATTATAATGAATATATATCTAGAAATTTTGAGTACACAAAATTTGTTATGTTAAACTTATCAAGAATGAATGCAGAGAATCTGCAAGTGGATGAAGTACTCTGAAGCTAGGATGAAAAAGCACAGAGGCAGATGTCAAGCATACATTTTTTCACAAATTTTCTCATGAATTTTTTTCTTCTGTTGTTTGACTTTATTGAAGAATTGCTGGATCTTAGGGTGAGTATGTCTGTTTATTTTTTGGTAGAATGACTTAAATACTTCATATATGATATTGAGGAACAGTGTGAATGTGGAAAGTTTAGCGGAGCACAGCGTGGTCCCCCTCATAAACTTGAACTGAAAAGACATGATCAGGTGAAATTAAGAGAATGGCTATTAAAGAAACAGGGTCCAAAGAAAACTTTTGTTGAACAAAATTTTTTTTTAATAAAAATTGTGTTAGATTATCATAATTTTCTAGCTTTCCATTAAAATTCACACAAAATAGCTATTTCACTGGTATTTAGTGATACAAATTTCATCCAGTATGCTGTGGTTGCACACACCTCATATACTATCACAGTAATATAGATATGCAGATATTACCTTTTCATCATCAGGAAATTACATTAAATGATATCTGCTCTTATAACAGTTGGTAAACATAACTGTGAAATAGAAAAAAAAAAAAAGCAAACTACAATCTGAGTAAGAACCAAAAGCTGAAATTATAAGCACCAAACCAACTTAATTAATTCACTTAGAAAATATTTTATTGATGATTATTTTATCTGTTTATTATATGAAGCTCTGCATTTTACAACTAAACTGCATATTGCTTTAAATGTATAAACTGCTGTGGGTATGTAATACAGATGTGGGTAATGGCAGCAGAATGTTGCTTCCACTTTGCATTTACTGGGATAACGTTACAGTTAGGTTTGGGCTTCCCCTGTGTTGCCCCACCACAGTTCTTATACAGACCTCTATTATGCCTGATACACATCACTGTTTACTTCTCTGCCTCTCCACTAGTCTGTAAACTCATGAATGTCAGGGCTGGATTGTTTTTTTTTTTTTTTTTTTTAATCTCTGTGTGTTGGCACATACCATCTGCCCAATAAATGTTTGTTGATAGAATGCGTATGCATGTGATAAAAATGGAATAAAATGACCCAAATTTCACACGATGAACAAATATAAGCCAAGTAAAGGAAAACTGCAGAACATTATGTTTAGAAGATGAGGATTATGCAAAGGCATAGAGGTATATATGAGAGAGAATGATATTGTGAATGTGTACATTAAACTAGAAGAAAATGTCTGCAGCCAGGTGGCTCAACCAATCAATGAACCTTCTCTGTGTTTACAGTCTGCGGTGAGGAATAATACTGATAAGATTAAACAAGAGTTTGGAGCCATATTAAAGTCTTTTGTACATGACAATGATCTGCTAAAACAGTACCAATATTGTAAAATAAAACTTGTAAAATTCTAAACTTGAAAATGTATTACTAACAGTTCATATGTATGCTAACCTATGGCACCTGATTACTCTCAGTATTTTTTTGTATGTATATATACAAAGAGTACAGATTGGCTAGACAGAGCTATTTCTGGGATCCTAAATGGTTCATTGCGGAGTTTAGAGCTCTTCCATTTTCTGGGGGAAGTGTTCTACTTAAAAATCTGTAGACTTTAATGAAAAGCAAGTCTTCCAGTGTGTATTTTTTAAATAGAATAATGCTTATCCTACCTATCTATATATAAGATATATTACTTAAATAAATCAATTGATAGATGAAAATCAGATACCACAATTGTTAATTTCTGATAAAGTTTTGTAATTTATATATTAAGAAAAACTGTTAAAATAAATAAAAAGCCAATTTACATAACAGTATTTAAATGTACTGTATGAACGCAAACAGCATAAAAATAGAGACCATATTGGAAGACACTAGCCTTTTAATAGCAATGATTTCCTAAGAAAGAAAAATATACTACTTGAGAGTAGAGGGAAAGAGAAAGGTGAGGAACCAAAAACTACCTATTGGGTATTGTGCTTATCACTTGAGTGATGAAGTAATCTGTACACCAAACACCCGTGACATGTAATTTACCCGTATCACAAATCTCCATATGTACCCCTGAACCCAAAATAAAAGTTAAAAAAAGATATAATGCTATTTTTGGAAAAAATGCAAAGAAAAAGAACATTATTTAAAAATGCACATACATGTATACACAAACTGATGGATGCCAATAGCCATAGTTCATGGCTATTCATCTGTCCTGTATTTTTTTTTTCTAATTCGCTTTCAATGATCTTTGAGAGGTCCTCCAAAAATAAATGCTAAGGAAATTTTAGTAATTTTTAAATTAGTAGAGACTTATAGCACCCTTTTAATTTGAATAAATACGATAAACTTTATAAATAAATGTAACATTAATGCTTGTTTTTAATAAAAATTTCCACATAAAAGCCTTGCAAAATGGACAGTCATACATATGTGATTTAATTTAAAAATGTACAATGTATTTAAAGTCACACAGAAAAAAAAGAATGATTAAGTGGCATTTTGGGGTTTTGCACTGATAAGGTTTAATCATGAATTAGCATTACTCCTTTAATTATTTTACTGAGCACCTTTGTGAAATGAAAAAAAAATACTGTTCATTAAATCGTCCAAAAAGTGAGATATTTCTAAAGTAATACTTGTTAGGTTCTGGCATACCTAGATATTTATTTACGAATTGTTTTGTTTTTTTCTTTAGGATAGTTGATATTTGGTAAATATACTGGTGCTATAATTGGTAGGGTCCTTTCCTTTTCCAGCAGTGGTAAGTAAATATGTATACTTGTATGTGTGTGTATATATATATGTGTGTGTTTGTATATATATATATGTGTGTATATATATACATATACATACTTTATTTTGCTAACTATGCTTGTAAGAATTTGTCTTAGAAGATGAATATTAAATATTGCAAGCCTATGACACTAATCTACTGAAATAATAAAAGTGAAACACAGTAAATGAGATCTCAGAAATATGTTACTTCAGTTAAAAAAAAACGTTTTAATTAAACCATCCAATTTAATGTTTTTATATGGCACTCTGGTTTTGAAGGTAAAGTGATCTAGAGACAGCTGACAAAGAAATTATAACTGCAATTCCTTGGTGAAAATGTTAATGACAGCAAAATATTGTTTAATGAGATGATTGCAGCATCTGGATTAACACTCTTTAAGAGCGATGTTCCTGTGCTTGTCTGCTTCTTCACACTTTACAGACATTTTGTCATCTCTAGGTCATTAGGAAAGAATTTTTAATGATTTTTCTAGAAGCAAGCAGTTCAAGTTACATCTAATTAGATGACAATAATAAGCCCAACACATGCAGTAGCTAAATATATACATAATTAACCAGGGAGGGCTTGTTCATCACAGAGTAAAAAAGTGGAAAATGCTAAACAGGAGAAAAAGGTTGGGGTTGGAGAAGTCGTGCTGAATTTATTAGCTGATCATATGAAAAACAACTCAAAATCCTTAAAAATAATTATCCACTCTAACAGGGGATCATTTATACGAAGCTATGTTAGCAGTCGCTCTCTTATTTTTTAAAATGCAAGAACGCCAGATTTTAACATATTTTCCATAATATTATCTAACAAGGTGTAAAATAAGGCATAGGTTGTATCTTTCAGAACACGAACAGAGATCAAGTCAACCTGGGAACTGGAGATTGAAACCACACTTTTAGTAGAACTCTAAGTATCATTAAGATTATTTTACATAACCATCTAAAATTTAACGTTCTTTGAAAAAGAAAACTGAGTGTTTCAAAAATGGTTAAATAATTTATGCCATATTTCTTATTTGGACTGTCATGTAGTTTTAAAAGTCATGCCTTCAAAGAATGGTTAGTGAAATGGAAAAAGTGAAATGGAAAGTGAAATGGAAAACAAACCTGTATCTATTACAGGTTCCCAGTGATACAGCGTACGCCGAGAAAGAAAACAGGAAAATCAGCCAAATGTCAACGGTGATATTTATGGTTAGACTTCTGAGTGGTTTAATTTTTAAAATCATCTTTTTTCATATTCCCAATTTTCTATAATGAACATTCATAAAATTTATAAATAGAATAAAACAAAGCCTAAGAACACATTTATGGAATTTTCGATGTCTTTTAAATATGTTTCCTGAATATTTGACTAGCTTCTTTTACTATGTAAAGTATCTTTACAAAACTTACTTACAGTAAAATGTGTGTTTATTTATATGCAATTATGCATATGTACACATACCACAGGAGGGTATAAAAAGTCTGCATAATTCATTAATACTATAATACCAAGAACATGTGTTTTATAGGGTCTTATTAAGAAATCTAGAGTCTTATTTAAAAATCCAGAAAGTAGAAAAGTGAAATTGGTCTAGTATGAGAGACCTTAAGAAACAGGTCATAAAATATACTTTATGTTTCATACTAAAATATTTTTGGGAAAAAAGATAAATCTGAGAGTGTAAGACAATAACCAGTAATGTAGAGTCTGGTACTGTTTTAAGCTGTCTTAGAAATATTTATAGAATATTTGTGGAAAATATTTATAGAAAATAAGAAATTTATTAGGTCACATTGACCTATATTTTTAAACATGTGAAGCCAGAGAAGATTGTTTCATCTTCTCAATCAGATTCCAATTCTGTAACACTTCTTTTTAATCCAAGAGGTTTAAAGAATATCTCATCCAGTAATTCTAGTGAATTTACATAATAGATCACAAAATCCTACAAATATTTACAAAGAATAAATATTAAGTAACTTTAATTTCATGGGTATTCACCAAGCAAAACTTTTTTTTCTCATTGGGAAGATAAAATGCACATAAAATGCTAAGGATACCCTATCATAAGGTTAACATGTATGATACTGACAGTGCTATATGAAGATTAATGAAATTATTTTTAGGTAGGTCTTTTAAAGAGTCCAGATACTGGGCAGTAATTCTCAAAGTATGGTCCCTAGATCAATGGCATCAGCATTAAATGGGGACTTCTTAGAAATGCAGATTTTTAAGGCTCAATCCAAGACTACTGAATCAGAATTTATGGGGGTGGGACCCAAAGATCTGTGTTTTAGCAATCCTGCTTCGGATACACTGAAGTCTGAGAACTGCTAGTATGGTGGATGCTGGGAGCGTTGATGGCTGGTGGTGCTCAGCTATGTCCATCTCCAAAAATCACTATCATTAGAAGAAAGCCCCCAATCCGAAGTCATGTCTCTTTCCCAGAAGTCTGCGTCCAATGACTGCAGAGTGGAGGTATTGAAGGCCTGGCTCCCTTCCCTTAAGCCAAGACAATTTTGAATGGTCACCCCAGCCCCAGGGACCCCATGAGATCTACTGAAGCCTTTGTCACAACTGCACTGCAGTCTGAATCTTCCTTCTGCCCACCTCTAATTTCTTCACTCTCCCACAGATGTTGATCCCAAGGCCTTTTCCAATAAACATCCTCAGGCAAATTTCTGTCTCAGAGTTTCTTTCTCTTGATCTAAAACTTAACTGAAAAGAGTGCTACCTTCTACATTAAAGATAATAATTCCAGGTCCAGATCTAATGCTAGAATATCAGTATCCACAAAAGTTATGACAGTAAATAAACTTCAAAGGGTTAATTTGACGAAATGTAAAAGAAAATGAGAAAATTGTTTTAAATAATTATTTAGGTTTTAAAAGCAGTTAAGGCTGGTGATTGGGGTGAAATTGTGTGGTACCACAAATATCCTGAAAGAGCACAATGTAGTAACTGAATGAAGACTCTGGAGCTAAATTGTCTGGGTTTGAATCCCAATTTTGTTTCTTATTAGCTCTATGACTTGGGTAAGTTATTTAACTACTCTCTCCCTCATTTCTTTGTAAAACGGGAATAAGAACAGAATCTAACTCAAGGAGCTACTGTGAGGATTAAGTCAGCACATACATACAAAGCCCTTAGAACAATGTTTGGCACATTGTAAATTATTCAATAGTCATGAACTATTATTTACTATTTTTTCTGAGTTTTTATTATTAACATGGAATTATTTCAAAAGGAAAAATGAAACAAAATGAAAAAGTAATAAAAATACTATTATTTTTTCTAAATCTTGTTATCAAGTACAAATTAATGTTTAAAAAATATTATGACAAAATATGAGCCAACCATTTCTTACCTTTAGATTACCTAAGAAACTACAACTTCTCGAAAAGAAGACTAATATCCTATTTAGAAATGATAAATCTTAAGTTTCAATCAATCCACTGAAATAAATATTTCCTGAACAATAACTGTATCCCTAAAACAGTATTATAAAGTAATATGATTATTTTTAGGACCCATGTTCATGAAACTGATACTGGCACAACTTAACATCTTTAGAGCATCCTTTATTTTAGGATCCTAAGAGAACTCTGAAAGGTGATTTGATGAGAAGAGATGCATGGATATACCCTGTCCACGAATCAGCCTTTATTTTAGGATCCGAAGAGAACTCTGAAAGGTGATTTGATGAGAAGAGATGCATGGATATACCCTGTCCACTAATCAGGAAAACAGGCAAATCTAATAGCTGCACTAACAAGTATTCAATCATGGCATTAGTGAAGCTTCTCTAATAAAACCATCACCGATGTCTTGAATGCTGGTGCTCAGTTTAAACTGGCACTTCTATTTAAAATTTCAGGATGATGGCAAAGAAAGAATTAAATTAATAGGAATATATCCAGGGAGAGTACCTCAGGATATTCATATTCATATATTTTTTCAATTATCATTCTACTTACTAAGGTTTATTTTGCCTGGATAGTTATCTACGTCTGACAAAATCCTTGAAGAGTTCATTTAAAGCTCATCTTTTCCAAGAAGGTATCCTCAAGGAGATTATTTCATATTAATCTCTCACTTCTCTAAACATTTATCACACTGAATGGCACTTAATCCTGTGCTTTCTTGTATGTTTTAAATGTTTTATATGCAAATCTTGTTTGGATAATTAGATCTTAAATGGCTAATGCAATTGTGTCAAACTTTTTGTATCAGAACCAAGTAGAGGGCTTGCTGAAAGGCAGGTTGCCTGCTTCTGATTCAGTAGGTTTGAGGAGGAGTCTGCAGATCAGCATCTCTAACAAGCCTCCAAGATAATAATGCTGGTCAGAGGACTACACTTTGATAACCATGGAATTAGAGCAAATTACAGTGAAACTTTTTTTGTATAACGATATTGTACAAAATTATCATTTATTCTCTTTTTGCCAGACCTACTGCCACCACTCTCATCCAACCTCTTCACTTAACATTTTCTCCTTGGAATGCCCTCACATTTTCTCCTTGGAATGCCCTCTGACTACTTTCTAGTGAATTCTTAACTCATATTTCAATTCCCAATTTAAATGTCACCTATGGGAAAGTTTTTCTGATCTCTTAGTTACAAACAATGGCTTCTAGATTTGACTACCTCAAATAGCTTCATATATACTCCCATTATAATACTTTTTATACATTATAAAATTGTAGACAATTTTATACATTCTAATACTTCTTAGTGGAATTACTGGTATATATGTCTGTTTCCTCATTATATTTTGATCTCTTTAAAGGCAGAAACCATACTTTATTTGCTTCTGTAGTCAGGGTAAAATAGAGTATGTGGTATACAGTAAATATTCAGTAGCAATTTACTATTACTACAGTAATACTCTCCTTATACCAGTAATGTTAAGGAATCTCAATTTTTATTTATGCCATACGTAATTATCACTTTAATTTTCCTAAAACTCCACATTGCATTCCCTTCTACTCCAAGACTATACTGACTCCGGAAAGTCTCTTTATAATCTAGCTCTTATCTAAGGCTCCAATATTACCTATAATTCTCTGCTCCAGACAAGGTATGATAATCCTATCCACTGAATATACCACACATATACAACCGGCAGAAATTTGTGAAGCTCTTCTCTTTTTTTCTCTGCAAACACATTTTAAAATACCTCCCCTCTGCTGAGCTCTTGCAGCATTCACTATAGCGATGATTCAGCATTTAATATCAACCGTCTTAAAACGCTCTCTTATTTATGTGTATTTCACTTATTCATCTAGACTGTGAGTGTTCTGTGTTCCTAGTCCCTACTCTTCATTTTTATCCCATTGCTTACATTAGTCAGGCTTTAGTGTTTAGTTATAATAATTGCAAAGGAAGTACCCATAATTTTTGAAAAAATCAGTGGCCTATATCATCTTTATGTTATAAATAAAACAGACTTCAATGATTCAAAAAAGAATAGAAAGATGCGTTTAAATTCCCCTCACAGTCTGCATGCTCTGGCTCAGAGATCCAAAGATTGTCCCAAATAGAGAAATGTGTATTAGGCTCTATACTGCTCAGGTGCAACTTTTAGAAGCGATGGTAATGTTATCTCTATCCAGAGTTAGACACAGCAACCTTTCCAGAGTTGGACAAAGAAAGAGAATCCCAGAAAGTAACAGGCATGAGGTGGGTGGTAGTTATAGGTGGTACTGTACCACATTGTGGGAAATTGACCTGAGTAAAATGCAGTGGGAAGGGATGGAGACTAGAAGAGACTTTTAAAACAATGAACTAGAAAACATTCCATCCAGAGGCTAGAGAAAATGTCATTTTAGAATAGAAAAACCATTTAATATGAAAGCCTGTGAAATTGGAAACTGAACTGGAAGTGAGGTATATCACCCTGCCCTCCAGTTTTATATCCAACAGCTCCAATTAGCTAGCACAGCCAAAGGAAAAAATCATTACGTCCACCTAATGGTAGACATTGGGTCTTGATAGGTCTCTCAAAAGCAGATAATATAAAAACCTAATACAGGGAAGATGAAAAATATTACACAAGAACATACAGAGAACATCATCCTGAAAAATCAGGTAAGGATCCATATAGCTAAAAATAATACACTGCAAGAATACATAATTTCAATAGCTTGAAATCTGTCTTAATTTGCAAAAAGACATAGACCCCAGAGTATAAAGTTAATAATAATCTGGATTCTGGCTAGTAATTTATATTTACAAAGATAAGCAATGAATGAGAAATAAAATTGAGTTGAAGTTTTTGTCTTACTTAGGTATGATTTTAAAATGTTAATTCATTTTTGAGTTCATATTAAGAAATATATACTTTATAAGACTTTTAAAAATGTAAATCTCTACGAGAATTAATAACAAGATTTTTACATTTTAAATCACTATAGTAGTGAGCAAAAACGTATTTGTATGGCCAGAGAATAAACAATATAAAAAGCAAGAAAAAGTTAAAAAATAACAGTATAAAACAAGATGATATAAGACCAAACATACCAGTTATTACACCAGATGTAAACCTATTAAATATTGCTACTAAAAGATTAAAAGTCCAAGATAAAGTTAAAAGTTAAAACTCAACTTATGATCCAAGATAGAAAGTTGGCAGATCTGGGCTTCTATTCCTTTTCTCTTTGGTGTTGAAAGATATGTTCTTTCTGTAACACCATGCTATTTACTTAAACATGCTAATGAAATTAAGTTCTTTACATTTCAGATGTTTAAATTCATTCTATTGATAAATAAAGTGCTAATTAAATAGTATAACACATTTTTTTTATCTTTGAGGGAGTAAACAGGTTTGTTCAAGATACATGTATGTGTATACTATGCATATGAATAAATGCATGCGTATATGAACATATATACACAAATGTATGGGATTAAAATGAAAAAGCATTTTAACATATCAAATAGCTTTATTCCATTTTGTGGACAAATCAATTTTTCTTATCTATTTAACACATACCTATATTACTCATATTTAATATATACCTATAGTATCCATATTCACGCTTATGTATGATAGATTAAAAAACAGTAATATTACATGGTTATATTTTTTAAGTAATGATTCAGAGATGAACACTGCCCTAAATATACGGTTGTGAGCATTCATTCATAACAAAACAGTAATAATGGTAAGCATATTTATTTATGTTGGTTATTTAAATTCATCTAATTGCAAAAACTTTTGGTAGAGCCTGGTAAACTCTTTGTAATTCAACCTGCATAAGGGCTTTTGGAGCTTAACTTAAGAAAAAAGATGAAGTACTTAAATCTCATAGACGTGTTTAACCACCGACAACCACTGATTTAGCAGAAAACAAAGCCACTACCTTCTTTTGATTTACAAGCATGATATTGTCGAGGTTGATGGCAGTTACTCATAATTTAGAAAATGTAATCTGATTTTGTATTTTTATTTGAAGATTTTAAGAAAAAAGATGCTGTAACCTAATCATGCCATAATCCAGGTGACATCTGTACTAGCCAGAATCCTGTTGTTATTCTCCTGTCTAGCTGCTATCGCTGAGAATGACAAAGCAGTGAAATTACTTTTCCCATTATTATTTCCAGACACTCTGGCAATGGTTTGTTGACTCTAATAAACCTTCAGACAAAGCTGTCGGCAAAGGAAATGGCAGAAGGAGACCAAGAAAAAGACTCTTCAACAACAAATGCATCTAAAAGTTTGGTATGAGCTTGTACAGTTTCTGATAAAATTTAATGTGAGTGCTTCAAAATTTACTCTAATGCTGCATTTGAATTCCAAAGAGAAAAATGTATTATATCAGGCCACATTACCATGATTTTGATGAACATAAACATATTATTAGATTAAGGAATGAGACATCTTACCTGCAATAGTATTAAGAAACATCAAATATTCGAAGTTTGAAATTTCCCTTCTTTGCCAGCGCTGAGTCATATTGGAAGATTTATAAAGCTGTCGAGGAGTGGCCAACGATATCCTCCTAGCAAATAAGCAAACCGTAACAAATACAGTCTCTTTAATTCATAATTAAAAAAAAATCTAATATTAACTAATATATTGGTTTGATACTGAATTTTAAATAATTTATGGTTTATCCTTCTTAGTTGAATTAGAAAATATATTTTAATTGTAGAGATTAGCAATATTTGAGAATTCTATTATAGAGAAGATACACTTAGTACTCAGGATACAATAATTTGAAAGCAATCTTATTTGTAAAAACAGCTGCAAATGAGTATTTTACAAATCAACAAGAAAAAAAACTATACTCAAGATAAATCAAGTAGCTATTAAACAATACAGCAAATCTGCTCCATGTTAACTAGGTAGGTAGGTAGGTAGTTGGGTACCTGCTTACACGCATTTGACTAAATGTCATTGAACTTCGTAGACTCGCCTTCATACACAGAGTGTGCACACATGCACAGCCTCTGCCTGTACAATATATATCCCTGGAATGGTGTAAAATATAAACAACTGGGAACTTTGAGAAATGCGTGGGTCCAGAAAAAGAAGGGACATAAGAACAGCCTAAAGGAATAAACCATGATAATTGGTGCAGATCATGAAACTTTCCAGGTTCAATGTGTTCATCTAAAAATAATGAAAGCGGTTGTATTTAGAAAAGTATGACAAAGCTATTGGGTTTTAAAACTGATTGTCAGTGGTTCTCAAACTTTTTCAATTCATGGCACCCTTAGTATCTCCATAATTTTTCATAGTGCTCCTTGACCAAGAGAAAGATCTTACAGTTCTGTTTATTAAGTAGTTAGCTCTAAACAACTCAATAAATATTTAACATCTTAACAACTTAGTAGCTATTTGAAAATATAATAATCATAAACTTAGAGATAATTATTTATATTTCATTCTTAAATAACCACATTTATTAATGGGGTGTGTATGCCTGTTGGACACTGCACAGCTTCTGAAACCTTGGAATCAGATCTGACACCACCATATTCATTTCCTGTTCCACACTGATTTTTTATGTGGCTCTTGTTTTTGAAGACAGTAACCACCAAACACCAGTTTTACAGAGGTGTCACTGAAAAGAATTAAGCCCTATCTAATCATTCTAAGTTGAAACTTGGAACTAACTCAAGCAAATAGTTTGTGTGGTATCTGACAAATATTGCTGTTTTTCCCTAAAAAAATTTAAAAATGTCCTGCAGCACCCCTGGGGATTCACTGTGATATCTCAGGACTCCTTGGTGTTCAGTTTGAGTACAGAGTTAGGGCTATTCTGTTACTAATGGATTATTAACAAATATTTCTACTCACATGGAATCTTAATAGGCATGGTCTTGTACATAGCACAAAAGATTATCAAAATATCTTTTGCAAAGATATTTTCCCCATTTTATGGTAGATGAGAGTATCATTCTGCTTGAGTAGTGTCATTCATTCCTTCAACCAGTATTTACTGAATTCCTATGAAGTGTGAGGCTTGCTTATTGTTACCCAGCTGTGGCAGGTTTAAGACTAGATGCAGTGTCTCTCCAATGCCACCTGGTACTTCTAAGGATGTATATCTCAGGAAGTATATAAAACTGAGTCTGTAAGAATATTACTAGGAAACTAACAATTAGTTGGGGTTTTGGGGGGTGGAAACAAGCCAAGACAACAAAAGGATGTTTGAAGATAGAATGGCATTATGGATTACAGAGAGACCAAAACTACTGAACTTCTCTTTTGTTTTCAGTTTCTTATAAGGAATGAACTTCCAGCTGGGCATGGTGGCTCTTGCCTGTAGTCCCTGCACTTTGCAGGGCTGAGGTGGTGGATTGGCTGAATCCAAGAGTTCGAGACCAGCCTGGGCAACATGGTGAAACCCCATCACTACAAAAAATGCAAAAATTAGCTGGGCGTGGTGGCACATGTCTGTATTCCCAGTTACTTGGGAGGGTGAGGTGGGAGTATCTCTTGAGATCAGGGAGGTCAAGACTGCAGTGAGCTGAGATTACACCATTGCACTCCAGCCTGGGCAACAGAGTGAGACCCTGTCTCACCAAAAAAAAGAAAAAAAAAGATGTTCTAAAAGTCAGTTAGAGACCAAATGTGGTTAAAAAGGGAAACAATACTCATAATAGTTAAGAAATATAATAAAAGAGCTTCTGGTTGTTTTAAATGAATTCCAGTCCAGACAAGTCAAAGAACACTGAGAGAAATTATACATGCCATACAGAAATCCCTATTAGTAATCTTTCAAGAATCATGGTCATTGAGAAAGATGCCAGAAGACAGGAGATTATTCTTACAAAGGAAAAAGTTAGATCTATTTGTAAGTTCTTAAAGTCAATTCCTGAGTAAATTCTTGAATTGATGATTAAACAAATAGTATGTAAGCACTTGGGAAAGGAAGTAATGATTATTATGAGTCAGCTTATATTCAATAAGAACAAGTCTTGCAAAACTAACCTCATTTTCTTTGATAGATTAAATGCATTTTTCTTTGACCTGTATTTTATATAAGTGCTTCATTATCTACTAATATCTTAATCTTGTCATTTTACTAGCAAATATCCTGAGCATGTACATACATGTCAGTGAACTGGTCTTACACTGTAAGCTTAAAGAGAATAGATAAGTTGCAATACAAGGTAACCTCAGCTGAACAGCACTTAAAAAGCACTGCTACAATTAGGCACTGTGCTAGGTCCTGTAGATTAAAGGATGAATAAAACACAGTCCCTGTCTTTCAAAGGTCTGTAGCCTATTTAAGGAAGGATAGACAAAGAAAAGTTTTCCTTTCCATCCATACAGTGCTGTGCAATAATTCTCAAGGACATAACAGTCTATGTGGTCGACACTGTTGTATCTACCTAAAGCCAATCTCTCTTTGTTCCTTATCAATAGAAGCCCTCTTTTGTTTATGTAGAAGATGGCAAGGAATCAGAATTTATCTTTTCCATAAATCCCAGGGAATGACTGGGCTAAGCCAACTAACTCACATCTTTTTGGCAGTGATAGTTTTAGGGATGGGAAGGTGACTCTATTCTGGCCAAAGGAACTTGAGATAAAAACTGCTTTAGGCTTCCGAGAAATATATTCCTTCCTAAAACAGAGAAGCTTAAAGAGAAATCCTTTGTGTCTTTTTCCTACTATAATGCGGTTGTGTGAACATGTGGTATCTGGAGAAGTAGTGGTGATTTTGTGAGTACAAAGCCAACAGAGTTCTGACATCACTGAAGCTCTGAATGACTTCTGGCAGCACCTTAACTCCAGATCTTTTATATTAAACACACACATCAAAGTACCCTATTGTTTAAGCCACTTTCAGTCAGGTATTCTGTTACTTGGAGCCAAAAACAGACAAACTGATATCAGCAATATATATAATTACTACGTTTTCTACTTAGATTAGTATCTTTTAATAATACAAGATCTCAAAATAATTCTTCTAAAATACCAAGATGAAAATCTGGAAAATGTGGTTACAACTATACCATAATTAATGATTATTACCCTCAATAAACTCTAAGGGTTTTACTGCTTTAATGAAGAAGCATTTATATATAGCATTTACAAAAACATTATTTATATGCTATTACACAGCAATTAATCATTTATGATCTTGAAGCTTTTGTTATGTTTCTTGTAAGATTTTAACAAGCAAGAATGTCTTAATTATATGCTAGCTATGATATGCAATCAAGTTTTTTACTTTCTTATTTACATGTATTAAATAAAAATCTGCCCTAACCATTCTGTCATTCTCAAAATAGCTATTTTCATAATCTTTATCCCTACAAATAACCTTCAGAGCAAGAAAATTCTTTGGCCTCTGAAATAATTATAGTGTTATAACCACATTTACATTGCTATCATATTGAGATTGAAACACGTTAAGAAGCTACAGATAATGTGTAATATAATTACCTGGCTTGTGGCAAACCATAGCTGGTCCCTACTCCAACCCGAGGCAAGCTATAGACAACTTTTTTTACTGTTGCTTGATCAGGGAAATTAAACATAACTGAGGCTGTGGTAAGAAGAAAAAAACAGGAAAGTTAGCCATCAACTTTATAAATCATCTCCAGGTGCCTATCATGATTTAATTGTAAAGGTAATAAATCTTCATGAAAAATCAGCTTTCAGTATAACTTTATCCATGAGAAACCTAGGGTTAACATTTCAAACAAATTCATTCTTTTTTTACTTTTTAAAAAGAATTTTTGTTTGTTTAAGCTAGAGTATATCAGAAATACAGTGGGAAAAATCCAGACATTATCATACCATGTAAGTAAATAATATCTAAATATGAGCACACTTTCTTTCAAAATATCTAAGGGAACTTACTTCGGTTTGCCATAAATACTTCCAAAGCAGTGTTTTGGAGAAGGTAGCGTCTTGAAAATACAGCTCGTATCTCGCTGAACATCCATTTTCCATGAAGTCCCTCAGTGTATGCAAGAACCTAAAGTAAACAGTTTAAAGGGACATGTCAATCAATAAAATACGAATTTAAGACCTACTCTCACAGTATCTTAGTAAAAGTCAGAAAATTAGAAATGAATTCATGGTCTATAACAACATTGTCAATAATTTGATACTTTGTATTTGCAAACTTTCTGCCCTTCTAAATTGTCTTGGTTGGCTCTTGAGGAAATGAAGGAGTAGAAAAACTGTATGTTCAAGGAGACCCTGTGACTTAAAACCAAAAATATATTCTCACTTTTGGGTCTTGTATATAATTAACTGGACCAGATGACCACCTGTGAGACATATATTATTGGCTCTTTCCAATATCATTTCTCCTCTTTCCTCCTTGCTTAGTGGAAGCCCAGCTATCTCCAAAGTGTCCATATGGTCAACCCCAGGCAATGGATCATGGCTGATCTAATCCAGGGGTCAGCAGACTTTTCTGTAAAATGTCAGAGAGTAAATATATTTAGGCTTTGCAGGCTAGATGGTCTTACTTGCAACTACTCAGTTTTGCCATTGTAACATGAAAGGGGCCATAGACGATGTGTAAATAAAGGGGTATAGAGGAGTTCCAACAAAACTTTATTTACAGAAAGTATGAGCTGGGCAGAGTCTGGCTGATGTTATTCCCTGCTTCCCCAAATTCCCTTGTAACTTTGCTGGAGGACATTAGGCCAAGCACCGGTTAATGAGATCAAAACCAAAAGCAGTTGAGGATGTTTGAGAAAAGCTGATGAAATGAGTCACACGTAGCTGGCACACCCCTTTGCCCTTCTAGCTTGAATGGAGGTGTGACGGCTGAAACTGTGGCAGCAATTGTGTAACTATGAGAGGAAGGTTAGTTCTGATATTGAGCTACTGAAACAATGACAGCAACCATCCATATTTAGACTCTGGTTACCATGTATCTAATCTGTGTTTGATTAAGCTACTATCCTCAAGTCTGCAACAAGCACGTTCCTTCCTGATACACCAATTTACATTAACAATTCATAGAGGCTTTTTCTACTTGCTTTGGTATATGCTACTTCACTTTGCTTTGGTGGAAATGAAAACAGTTACTGAGTTTTACATACATTATATTCCTTAAGCTTTGAAAACAAGTTATGAAGTTCCATTTTACATTTCCTTTCTCTAGGAAATATATATGTGTATAAAATCTTCAGGACTTTACTTTTTGAAAATCCCATTTTATAACCCTCAATTCAGTTTCTGTCTTTCTCTAAACATTGAAAGGTTTCTGGAGGCAGTCAAATGTCTATTTAAATCCTAAAACACTTTAGAGCCAATCAGACTCCTATTTAAATCTCAGCTCCGCTATTTACCAACTACAGGATTTTGAAAAAATAATTTAACTCCATCTGGTTTTTGATACCTGAAAAACAGTGATAATGATACCTAGAAATGGTTAGTCTAAGCAGAGACAAAGAATATGAAGTACATGGCTCTGGCTATTAAGTTCCGTTCATGAATTTTTATCTCCTTGTTGTTGAGTATCATGTGACAATTGGTTTTTGGTTTCTAAATGCATTTTGGTTTTTAAAGACATTGCACAAAAGGATTATAATGACTTGCCACAATTTATACTTATAAATTCTTAGTTGGCTATCATGGTTTCCATATTTGAAATTCATAGACCAGAATCATTTTTAAAAAGGAAAGGAATACGGATGCAGGATTAACATTTTCTTTTGTCAAGTAGAAAACATTTTAAGACAAAACAGCCACGACAACAAAATCTATCTTCAGCTATAACCATTATTTCACTAAGAAAATAAAAATATTATGGCCATTTAAAAACTCAAACAGTAAAATGAACATAATATCAGAAAAAAATTATAGATCTTCTCATGAAAGCTGACTTGGCACCCTTATATCAATAGTGTTACCACAGAAAGACATCTGTATCTGTATTTCTAGTTCTAGATATGTAGATATCTCACATATGTATACACACATAGTCATATTTTGACTCATCTGGAGCTACGGTGTAATAAAAATTTGACAAAGCATTTCTTTCCATTAAGCATGTTATCATGCTTTTATGTTATAGGAAGCAGGTAGCTCGAAAAAGCATGTTAGTTTGACTCTTTAAGTGCACCATGTAAAACTATATTTTATAATCTGTACCAATTATTAATTTCTGGCTTTCCATGTCCAAATTCATCCTTAATTGCTTGCTCTGTGAAAATGAACCTGTGCCCTTAAAATATTTTTGTTTTGCTACCTAGCATAGCATTAAACTTTGTCAGGAAAGGGCACTGAAGAGATCATATGGGAGGAAGGGTTTTTTTCTTTTCCGTTCTGGTGTGCTCACTCAGCAGGCTCCTGTTCTCTGACACCCGGCTCCTGGGACGCATGATGCCCCCAGCACTCAGTGACCAGCAGTTTTCTCAGTACTCCCCTCACCCCGAGCCGTTTTGTAGCACAGTGTTTCTGGTGAGACACCTCCCATCAATGGTTTCACCAACTCCCTAGGGGGTGAATTTTTGGAAGGTTCCAGAAGACAGAGCTCCAGCAAGCTCTCTGGCACCACAGGATGCCGGAGTAACTTCTCTACCATTCAGTGAACTACAGCCATGCCTTCCCCAACAAGCCTGGGGTTTCTATAACAGCCCTCAGGGTATTGGATACTCCTTATATGTTATATTCTTTAAGAGTTATCTTTATTTCTTAGTAGCCATTCCCTTGTTACTCCAATCTCCTGGCATAATTTATATTTTAATCATATTAAACTTTCCTTGTCTAAATTCCTCTCTGATTCCTCTCCCCTGATTGGATCCCAACTAATACACAAAGTTTTCCTATCACCATTCTCTTAGCTCTAGCCTGCGACCATAATGGTCCTTAGGGACCCTCTGCAGCAAGAAAAAAAGAAACTAAGATCAGTTAAGCTTGAAGGCAAAGAGGACAAGGAGAGATAATAAAATTAAAAGAAAATGATTTTGCAAGTAGTTTCTAAATGGCTTAAGAAGCAAATTCCAAAAGACAGACTCAAAGATTTTTTGAACAATGGCAGCATTATTTAAGTAAGTGTATAGCCCTTACCAAAGAAGAAAAATTATTTATATATATGTTCTTATATGCTTTTCAGAAAATTTGCCTGATTACTTTACAATAACCCCTGTTATATTTAAGCATCTGAAATCCTAAAAGGGCTGATGAAAGACAATGTTCTGAGCTAGCCATAATTCCCTGCTTGGAAAACTCAATGGAGCTTAGGGCCATTTTCTTTTCTTTTCTTTTTTTTTAATAGGAAAACCACCTCCTGCTTTCCCTGCTTGTTTCCTTCAAGACTAATTATGGAATAAAATTATCCTAAAATTTCTTTATTTAAAAAAATTTCATTCCATAACACATTTTTATTTAAATAATTTATAGATCTACTCCTCTCAGTTGCCTTTTCTGATATGCAGTTTAAGAGTTATCATGTAACTCTCTTTTCTATTTTATCACTTTGGTGTCCTTCTTTTTTTTTTTTTTTTTTTTTTGTGATGGTGTCTCATTGTGTCCGCCATGCTGGAGTGCAGTGGCGCCATCTCAACTCACAGCAACCTCCGCCTCCTGGGTTCAAGCGATTCTCTTGCCACAGCCTTTCGAGTAGCTGGAACTACAGTATGTACCACCAAACCTGGCCAATTTTTGTATTTTTAGTAGAGACAGGGCTCCACCACATTGGCCAGGATGGTCTCAAACTCCTGACCTCAAACAATCAGCCCACCTCAGCTTCCCAAAGTGCTGGGATTACAGGCGTGAGCCAGCATACCTGGCCTATTTTATCACTGTTTTAATTCTGCACATGAAAATGATTAATTTTCTTATTTGTTTGTTGTCCCCTACCTGTGATATGAAAGTTCCATGAGAACAGTAGTCTCATCTACCCTATTCACTGTTCAAGACACGGTGCCTAAAATAGTGTCTGGCACGTATGTGCTCCATATACATTTGTTTATTTAATAAATCACAATGGGAAACTGATAGAAATAGTACACATGGGGAAGGTTCTAAAGAAATCTTACAAAACGTGTGCATTTTTGACTCCTCTGCTAACCTCAGAAGCTCTCTCTTATGTGGCCTTCAGACTTCTCATGCTTATGTCATAATGGTAGAGTCCACCAAACACCTCTACTGACTTTAATCAAGAACCAAAAAAGCAATCTAAACAGAGCTGGTTTCTCTTTTCTAGTAGTTTAATTTGTACTACCATGGAACTTTCGACTGGGTTAGATCCCATTCTGAGAAGACACTACCTTTACAAAAAAGGATTCCTTGACTCTAGAGGAGTTATGGAAGGGCTTTAGGTGAAGCAATTTTGACCTGATGTTATAGACTTATGCCTCTCACATGAGAAAATGTATATTAAGGTATGTCAAAGAATATCATCTGGTACTCTTCTTGGGCATCAATTTTATTTCTGGTAAAACATTTTTGTAGTAAAATTAACACAGGCTGGATAAAATGCAAAAACGAATGAACTGTTAAGATAAAACAGTGGTACTCGGATAAATGTCATCATCGTGGCTTCCATGGACTATAGCCCAAGGCTCCTTTGCCCTCCTCTGCTCACAGGCAATGGGAAAGTCCTGAAGCTTAGCAGGAAGGTGGCAGAGGGAGATTTGAGGTACAGCACTAGGGCGGGACATGGAAGATAGAGTGGAATGCCGTGGGACAGGGGTCCAGGGAGAATGATTGGATGGGATGCTACTTCAGGCCAAGTGATGAGGAATTAATCTGTATACATTCCATAAATGTAAAGGAATATCAATCATTGTCGATCAAATACTACGTTTATGGTACATTTCTATAAAAATCTGGTCATCAAGCCCAGGTCTGAAAAATTTGGGCATCAAGCCCAGCCCTGGGTATCAAGCCCTGATACTATAAAATTGTCTGTTTTATTTATACCTTTACTAGTTACATAATTTTCTATAAGTTAAAGGAAATTCTATAATAAGTCTTTAAGTTTGCTTTTTATTAGAGTCCAAGATATTTTTCTAAGTCATTTAAGTACTTTCCCATATACCTGAGGTTTCTGGTTTTGTTTTCTTTCTTAAGCCAAGCTTCCCATATCACCTAGCTTGTACCTGCCTGTTTTTTCAAATTATTTAATATATAATGAAATCTAATCAACAAGTACTATCCTATCCAGTTTCATTTTTTGAGAACTGAATAAACATAATTTTTGATACATCATATAGATCATAAGCAAGAATATTAAAGCATCTTGACCCCAAATCTTATGGAACTTTGTGATTTTTCTTAAGTGACCACAGAACTATACTGAGCTAATTGCTTAATATCCAGAAGAAGTGAAGGGAGAGAGTTCATGCCACCCTTACACCCTGAGGTCTGCCCCATGAATTTATGAACTTTTGTTCACTTATGAACTAAAGTACATAGAAACTAAAGTACATACAAAGTAATACAACACAAATGCCATAGAAATCCCTTGTAAACCACGTACCCAAATGTATGCTTAACACATATTATCTGATGATCATGTTGAAAAAAACAAGGCTGCTGTGCACTCATGTGTATCAGACATGTATATGTTGTCAGAAACATGTAAATGGCTGTCAAATCACAGATGAAAGAAGTTTCATCTTTTTTTCTTTTTAAGGAAGCGAAATATTGTGCAAACTAAAAAAGTACTTGTTTAGTGATATCTTTGCTGATCTCAAATCATCTAACACATATATTAGCACAAGTATTACAAATTTTTTTCTTTGAATATGAAAGATCTAAATTTTGTTTCCAGTTGAATCTCTTATTATGAATTGATGAAAATGCTGCAGAAGGCTGGGCAAACTCTTTTCAGAGTTCCTAAGGTTGTCACATTCAATTGACACTTGCAGCTTCATCAGTTTAATTAAAGAGCTTGTTGCGGTGCAATTTAAAGTTATAAATCCCTGTTACTTTTATAATTCCATATACACTTGAAATTTGTGGCAATGCCTCAGGATTATAACAAATATATTCAGATAGAATAGTTCAAAAGAAATTTTAGGTCCACACTCATATGTGATTATCTACGTTGTTTTTGAAACTGTCAGCGGAATGGAAAGGATTCCAAGGCCGTGAAGGAAAGTCGAACTACAAGGTGGTAGAGGCTTGACTTCAAAAATGACCACGTGAAAGACCACCTCTGACTGATATCTGCTGTGTGGCACATGCAGTGAGGATGTGGGGAGCAGCTATGGAGCACTCTCTTCCCACTTCTTACCACATGTCTTGGTGATGCTATTTCCCTACCAAAGACATGGAGAAACACCAAGATATTGCAGGTTCTCTTTCCCATCTCCTTTTTCACATTGCCATTCTCCCACTTAAAAAATAAAATAAAGCCCAGGCGCGGTGGCTCAAGCCTGTAATCCCAGCATTTTGGGAGGCTGAGGTGCGCGGATCATGAAGTCGAGAGATCGAGGCCATCCTGGCCAACATGATGAAACCCTGTCTCTATTAAAAACACAAAAATTAGGGAGATCCAAGATAGCAGATTACTAGCAGCTCAAGATTGTGGCTCCCAGTGAAAGCGCAGAGAACAAGTGGATGCCACACTTTCAGACGAATTTTTGTTGCTCACGGACCAGGAGATTCCCAGCGGAGGAGCCCCACGAGTTGCCAGAGCGACTATTGTGGACAGCGCGGCGGGTCTGCCGGCACCCTGGCGCGGCGGTTCTCGGTGCAGAGTAAACGGGACTGGGTCCCCTTTTGGTCGACGTTTGGAGCTCCGGGAAGGCAGAGTCACCCATTCAGCTGATTGAAAAAGGGACCGAAGAGGGAAGCCAGACCGGAGATTCCCAAACAGAAAAGCACCACGAATCTCAACACCGCTGTTTTAGCCAGCGCAGTGGGTTGCTCAGATTCCGGCGCTGGGAATCAATAAGTTGGACATCCACTCAGAGACCCAATTTGAAAGTTGGCAATTACAAAGACGACAGATGGATAAATCCACAAAGATGGGAAGAAACCAGCGTAAAAAGGCTGAAAACACCCAAAATCAGAATGTCTCTCCTTCAACAGAGGATCACAATTCCTCATCAACAAGGGAACAAGGCCTAATGGAGAACGAGTGTGTTCCATTAACAGAATTAGGCTTCAGAAGGTGGATAATAAGACACTTCTGTGAGCTAAAAGAACATATTCTAACTTAATGTAAAGAAACTAAGAACCTTGAAAAAAGGTTTGACGAAATGCTAACGAGAATAGACAATTTAGAGAGGAATATAAGTGAATTAATGGAACTGAAAAACACAATACAAGAACTCTGTGAAGTATGCACAGGTTTTAACAGCCAAATTGATCAAGCAGAAGAAAGGATATCAGAGGTCGAAGACCAACTTAATGAAATGAAACGAGAAGACAAGATTCGAGAAGAAAGAGTAAAAA
>CAUYLG010028585.1:0-22385 GCA_963573385.1 Cacajao melanocephalus
ACTGTCCCTCCTCTCCCCTCCCCTCTCCTCCTACACCTAGCCCTGTGAGTGTTGTTCCCTTCCCTGTGCCCAAGTGTTCTCATTGTTCATCACCCACCTATGAGTGAAAACATGTGGTGTTTGGTTTTCTGTTCTTGTGTCAGTTTGCTGAGAATGATGGTTTCTAGGTTCATCCATGTCCCTACAAAGGACACGAACTCATCATTTTTTATGGCTGCATAGTATTCCATGGTGTATATGTGCCACATTTTTTTTGTCCAGTCTATCATCGATGGGTATTTGGGTTGGTTCCAGGTCTTTGCTATCGTAAACAGTGCCTCAATGAGCATACATGTGCCTGTGTCTTTATAATAGAATGATTTATAATCCTTTGGGTATATACCCAGTAATGGGATTGCTGGGTCAAATGGAATTTCTATTTCTGGATCCTTCAGGAATTGCCACACTGTCTTCCATAATGGCTGACCTATTTTACACTTCTACCAGCAGTGTAAAAGTGTTCCTATTTCTCCACATCCTCTCCAGCATCTGTTGTCTCATTTTAACTTTTCTATCTTTCTCTGAAATTCACCCTCCTCCTTCCGAATTTAATCAGTTTTATTGTTAGATAGCTAATAATTTATTTCCATTGATGTATCAAAAACAAATACAGGATGATAATTTTTTCAAATGAATCTTAAATTTTTCTCAACATAGCAAATTTGAAGTACAATAACACATTTTTTTTTCATTTATGTTACCAGTAAAAGGGCAGACATCTCCAAACTTGAGACTTTTATAGGGTTTCAATGTAGCATAAATGGCATCAAAATTAACTATTACTTGAAGGACATTAGCAAGCTTCACTTCCCTAAGAATTTATGGAAGTGGGTCATGAAACACCTCAATAATATTTTCAGCCCTGTGAATTTAATTGTGCTCTGATTAGAAAAGGGGGAACCATAAAATACTATGCAATAAGTTGGAAGACAGATGATTTTGTGTAGCTTATTACTATTATAAAAGTAATCCTTCATGGGGAAGTGGCTATAATCAAGGGACTAGGCAGTAAGAGGGATAGAGATAAAATCTGAGCAGATTTGGAATTTGAACTTAAAGAAATTTCTCTAATTTTAAAGGTCCAACATGTTTACCTCGCTTCTGTCAACATGTCCCTCTCTTCAGGACTTTCTAACACCTTGCTATCATATGACATGTAGCTTCTCCCTCCGTCCCCCGACCCTTAATGTGTTGCCTCTTCCACTTCCCAGGCTCTAACAGGTATTATGATATAGGAGGGGAATGTAGACCAGATTTTGTCCTTAGGGAGGAACCTGCCCCAAAGTGTCATGTTCTTCCTTTGTCATTTCCAGGACCTCATCCTAAATCACATTTCTTTCTTACTGTAGCACCTTTTCTGCTGCCATGACAACCATGCAAGGAATGGAACAGGCCATGCCAGGGGCTGGCCCTGGTGTGCCCCAGCTGGGAAATGTGGCTGTCTTACATTCATATCTGTGGAAAGGGTTGCAAGAGAAGTTTTTGAAGGGGGAACCCAAAGTCCTTGGGGTAAGTCACTTGCAAATCTAGGAGAAGATCACTGGTGTTGTAAACTCATATTTCATAAGACCTAATGCCAAATACACTGTTCTACCAGCCTCGGAATATAACAGCCAGCCCTCGAAACATCAGTATTTACTTTTCAGGCCCTTCATCTGAAAAACTATATAGTATTCTATCACAACATGCTTCCCATTGAGTTATATTTGAAATATATTGGCTTCAGATCTATTCTAGGGTTGTGGGTCATCTATGATAATTGTATTTAAACTCAGCATGGAAGAGCAGCAAAAGAAAAGGCCACCTATGCAGTACTAGCTGACATTCCCTTCACAGGACTTCCTGATAGCTGAAACTGATGCTCCCTTTACAGGACTTCCTGAGAGTTGAAACTGAGCTCTCTTCACAGTCCTTCCTGATAGCTGAAACAGATACATATTGCTACTATTTCCTTCTGGCATCTTTTCTTAGTCTACTGCTCAGAGAATGAAAAAATCTATTTTCTGAGCATTTCTATCTGGAGTCTCAGGTGAACATGCCTAAAAGAAATAAAGGATTAAAAAATGACAGAATAAGGCAGGTGAAAGGATATTAAATATAGGTTTATCACTAGCCCAATCTTCAAACTACTGGGAAAATGTCATTGTGAATATTTTGGATCCTTTTTTCATATTATTTATTTTTTGGGGGGGATATAGTTATTCTTCATAAAATATGTTACTTATGTTGGCACATACTAGGTTTATTTTTTAATGTATGAATAATTATTTTAAAATATACTGTATGTTTAGAGCAATTTTAGGCTTAAAGAAAAATTGAGAGCAAAGTACAGGTGTATCCCATCTGCCCCTTGCCCTACATGCATAGCTTTTTAATTATCAACCTCCCCACCAGAGTGGTACCTTTGTCCCAATTGATGAACCTCCATTGACACATCATTCCTCAAAGTACACAAATCACAATGGGGTTCATTCTCTGTGTTGTGTGTTCTATGGGTTTTAACAAGGGTATGGTGATATATATCTACCTTTACAGTATCATACAAAGTAGTTTCACTGACCTAAACACTCTCTGTGCCCTGCCTATTCATCCTTTCCTCCCACCAATCTCTGGCAACCTCTAATCTTTTATTGTCTTCATAGTTTGTTTGCCTTTTCCAGAAAGTCATACAGTTGGAATTGTACAATAGGTGGATTTTTTTTAGATTGTGTTCCGTCACCTAATAACATGCATTTAAATTCCCTCCACGTTTTTGTATGGCTTATAGCTCATTTATTTTTAGTACTGAATAATATTCCATTGTCTAGATGTACCACAGTTTATGCATTCACTTACTGAAGGACATCTTGATGGCTTCCAAACTTTGGCAATTATGAGTAAGGTTGCTATAAATATCCATGTGCACATTATGTGTGGACATAAGTTTTCAACTCATTTGGGTAAGTATGATTGTTATATTGTAGGTAAGAGTATGTTTACTTTTGCAAGAAACTGCCATATTGTCTTCCATGTGACTTTGTTGTTTTGAAGAATTTCAACCAACAGTGAATCAGTTCCTGCAGTTCTATGTAATCTCCGGCAATTGATAGTGTCAGTGTTCTGGATTTTTACCATTCTAACAGGTGCTAGTGGACTCTCATCATTTTATTTTGCATTTCCCTTGTGACATAATATGTGGAGCATCTTTTCATGCATTTCTTTACCATCTCTATATCTTCTTTTATAAGGTGTTTTCTTAAATTCTTTGGCACAGTTTTAAATGAGGACGTTTATGTTTTTATTGTTGAGTTTTAAGTTTGTTGTGTATTTTGGATAACGATCCTTTGATATCTTCTCCCAGTCTGTGGTCTGTCTTTTCATCTCCTGACGATCTCTTCTGCAGAGCATAATTTTTTAATTTTATAAAAATTAAGATGATTAATTCTGTAATTCATGGGTTGTGCCTTTTGTATTGTATTGACAAATTTATCACCAAACCCAAGGTCATCTAGATTTTGGCCTGTGTTACCTGTTAGGAGTTTTATAGTTTTTAGTTTAACATTTATGTCTGTGATTCATTCTGAGTTAATTTTTGTGAAGGATATAAGGTATGTGTCTAAGTTTTATTTTTACTTATGGATATCAAGTTTTTTAAGTACTTTTTTTTTTTTTTTTTTGAGACAGAGTCTCACTCATGTTGCCCTGTCTAAAGTGCAACAGCCTGATCTCAGCTCACTGCAATCTCCGCCTCCCAGGTACAAGTGATCCTTTTGTCTCAGCCTCCCGAGTAGCTCAGATTACAGGTGTGTGTCACCATGCCAAGTTATTTGTGTCACCATGACAAGCTATTTTTTTTTATTTGTATGTAGTAGAGACAGGTTTCACCATGTTAGTTAGGCTGGTCGTGAACTCCTGACCTCAGGTGATCCACCCGCCTTGGCCTCCCAAAGTGCTGGGATTACAGGCATGCGCCAATGTGCCTGGTCTAGTACTATTTTTAAAAAGACTACCTTTTTTCCTCTTATTGTGTTACCTTAGTTAATTACCAAATATCACTTGACTATATTTGTGTGACTATCTCCAGGCTTTCTATTCTATTCCATTGATCTATTTGTCTATTTCTTTGCTAATACTGCACAGTCCTGATTACCATTACTTTATAGTATGTCTTAAAATTGGGTAGTGTTGGTCCTACAACTCCTTATTCTTCTTCAATATTGTGTTTGCTATTCTAAGTCTTTTCTCTTTCCCTATAAATTTTTGAGTCAGTTTATCAATATACACAAAATAACTTGCTGAGATTTTAATGGAGATTACATTAAATCTACTAATCAAGTTGGGAAGAACTGACATCTTGACAATGTTTTGTCTTCCTATCCATGGACATGGAATATCTCTCCCTTTATTTAGCTGTTTAATTTATTTTATCAAAGCTAGTAGTTTCTTATAGATTGTGTACACTTTTTTTAGATTTATACCTAACAAATACCAAATACCGATACCTAAATATTTCACTTTTAGGGGTGCTAATTTAAATGGTATTATGTTTTTAATTTCAAATTTTACTTATTGATTATAAGTACATAATAAAGTAATTGACTCTTGTGTATTAACCTTGTATCCTACAAACCTAATATAATTGTTTGTTGGTTCCAGGATTCTCCACTAAGTATAATGTTAGCTGTAGGTTTTTAATAAATATTATTTATCAACCAGAAGTTCTCCGCTATTAATAGTTTTTCAAGAGTTTTTATAATAAACAAGCATTGGATTTTGTTCAATATTTTTTCTGCATCTGTTAATATAATCATATGATTTTTCTTCTTTAGCCTGTTGATGTGATGAATTGCATTAATCAATTTTTGAATGTCTAGTCAGCCTTGCATACCTGGGATAAATCCCATGTAGTCATGGTACATAATTTTTTAAATACATTGTTAGATTTCATTTGCAAATATTTGTAGATGATTTTTATATCTTTGTTCATCAGAGATGTTGATCTGTAGTTTTCTTTTCTTGTAATGTTTTTTCATGGTTTTTGGTAGATGATTGTGCTAGCTCCATAGAATGACTTAGGGTATATTTCCTCTGTTTCTATTTTCTGTTAATAATTGGTATAATTTCTTTCTTAAGTGTTTGGTAGAATTCACCACTGAGCCCTTCTAGGTCTGATGCTTTCTGTTTTGGAAATTTATTAATTATTGATTCAATTTATTTAATAATTATAGGCATATTCAGAGTGTCTGTTTCTTCTTGTGTGAGTTTTGACAAACTGTCTTTAAGAAGTTATCCATTTTATCAAGGCTATCAAATTGTGGGCATAGAATTGTTTATAGCATTATTTTATTATCCTTTTAATTTCTGTGGGAATTGTAGTGATGTTCCTTCTTTCATTTATATTAGTAATTTGTGTCCTCTCTCTTTTTCTTAGCCTGGCTAGAGGCTTTTTCATTTTATTTATACATATATTTTTAAAAACTGCTTTGGATTTTATTGATTTTGTCTATTCATTCAATTTCATGATTTCTGTTCTAATTTCTATTGTAGTTTTTCTTCTGCCTATCTGGAGTTTAATTTGCTCTTCTTTCTAGTTTCTTAAGGTAGACTCTCAGGTGATTGATTTTAGATCTTTATTTTCTAATATATTCATTCAATGTTATAAATTTTCCTCTAAGCATTGCTTTCACTACATCCCACAAATTGTGATAAGTTGTTTAAATGTTTTTGAACCTTTTGAATACCATGGGATAATGGTACTCTTACTCTGCTATTTTTAGTTCCCTGTGTACTCATACTCATGTCCTCATACCCCAGACCTTAAGAAAATATATTTGCTCTTCTTTTTTCTTCCCCTGTATACACTCTCCTTTCTTCAGGTTACTTCCCCTTGCCACAATAATTGCTTTCTGATTCCTAGGCCACTTCTCTGAGTGAGTTGTGGTAGAAGCAGCATCATAGGTATTAGAAAAGCACCTCTGGGCTGGTTCTGGCATACTCTTTTAACCTTGAAATTACTGGTAATGGTAGACATCCTGAGAGGTAATATTGATGATATTCATGCTTCTTTATGTGAAAAAAGAGTGAAGAAAATATTAAGAAGGTTATATGACTATATCAAATGAAGGAGAATAAGAATACCTTAGTGATTGGAAAGAGGGTAGTGGAAGCACCATTTTTGTGGTGGATAATCAGTTTTTACTTTCATCATCATTTCTAGGTTGTACAGATTCTGATTGCTCTGATGAGCCTTAGCATGGGAATAACAATGATGTGTATTGCATTTAACACTTCTGGACCTCACCCTATTACTGTGTATATTGGGTACACAATTTGGGGGTCAGTAATGGTAAGTAGAGTACATTTTGATATAATTGAAGATAACAGAAAATAGTTGTCAATACCCTGATCTTTGGAATCCTAGTCTAACTGTATCTTATAATTCTGTACATTTGAGAATGGTGTCTAACCATTTTTTATTCAATATTATCATATTTAAAGTAGTAATAATAATATAGTATTATATTAAAGCTGGGCAGATTAAATATTTATATATGTCAGTTAGATATACTACAGCAGCACAATGCCAAAGACCCAAACCAGAGTGGCTTAAACATTGAAAGCACTGATTATTTCACAACAAGATTAGTGGCTTGTCATTTCTAGGACTGCTTCATTCAGTGGCACAAGGATTTCATAAAGGACCGCTAGCAGACCATATCAGAGGGAGATGGTTGACACATCCCACTTTTGGTAAATATTTTATAAACATACTCCCAAATTACCTATCAGTAAAAATAACAAACTTGCCATTATTGGCTTGGACTAATCAAGATTTACCTCTGTAGCTGGAAGGAGTCTACCCTACCTTTTAGCTCATGAGAAACTGAACAAAATGATGGTTCAGTGAGCAGGAAAAAGAGGAGATGTGGCTGGTACACAAGCAGTTTTTAACGTCTAGTCTATTGATTACTGAAACTCAGGAAATTGTTACCTTAGAAAATGATGTTGTATTTGATACATTTTGTTTCATAAGTTCAATAAAATGACTAGAATTATTATAATTAATATTAAATTAATTAAAACTATTATTAATATTAAAATTAGAATTGGAATTTAAATGTTAAAACCTTCTCACAAGAGAAAACACAAGACAGTTTGTATGCAAATTGAGAGTAAAATTCAGAATAAAATACCAAGTTTTATCCATTGATGAGAAAAAATAAAATTTATAAGTTGGATTTATGTTAGAATCAGGGAATCTATTTTAGCATTACAGGGTTTCCATTTATTTCTAAAAGTGAGAATGAGATATTTTAGAGTTTTATAACAGAGCTTGCTTTTTGCTTCCCTTCACCTGTTTGCATCAGAAGTATGAGACTGGAAGAACAGATACTTCAGGAAAGTTGCCCAATACGTTATATATCCAAAATTACTAATGCCAATAATAGCTCTTATTAAACTCTTACTATCATGTGGCACTCTACAAAGTGCTTTATATGTACAATTTCATTTCAAACAATTACCAGAAACTTCCGATTGTTCATTCATTTTATGGATGAAGAGAGGTTAAGTAACTTGCCCAAGATCACAACTATTTGGCACAGAAATGAAGGTTCAAAAGTTTCTCTTGTTTTTGGACTCTTCAGTTCCATTCCTGTAATGTTGTACATTCCTCGTTAAATTTTTTCCTCTGAGATATTATATACATATTTTTTCCTGTGGTAAATGAAGTCCTCTTATTCAATCTTATTCTCAAATACACAAACATAAATATACACTTACAGTATGTGTAAATCACTTCTGTATAAAATGCTTTTCCAAGGTAACTTACTGAATTTTTAAAATAGTTTATGGTACTTTTTAGTTCATATTTTTGGATGTTTGCAGTATATATTGTTCATACTTTAATAAGAATAGTTTTAACCATTTGTTTCAACTATTTTGCTTATATAATGATTTTGGTTAATATACCCAGAATAGTATTATGTAATGGTCTCCATCTTTATCTTGATTTTGACTTTAATGAAATGGTCCTACATTTTTTTATCATTAAACACAGTAAAGACTTTTAGATTGAAACAGATTTCTATCATGTTACAGAAAGTATAATTCTTTATATTTTACCAGTAATGTTGAAGTTACTAATAACGTTGAATTGTATTAAACGTCCTATCCTATCAACACTGCAAACATGAATAGCAATTAGCATGTAACTTTTTCTTAAATTCATTAATTGCATAAATTAGAATATTTCAATATTAAAAATGTTTGTAGAGTTGAAGGAGCATCCCAAATGTTCATGATATATTTTATATCATATGACGGGTGATTCCCTCTAGTGTTTTTATTCCAGTAGTGATTTAGATAACATGAATCATCACTCTGTCTGGGTATTTGGAAGTTAGTTAAATAAATGTATTGAGGTTTGTTGTTAGTTGAATATTTTTTATATTAAGATATAATTTTTGAATCATCTGAAATCAAATTTGAAAAGCAAATAAGAAAGAATTGAATATTTTAAGGTAGAGAATCCAACCAACTTGACTAGCTGTTTTAGCTAAATGAAAAATAATTGCCCTACTGCTGGAATTAAATGAACTAGTGTGTTCCAGTCATCATCTAATTGTGAATTTACGTTTTTTTTGCTACCATTTTACTTATAACTTTAAAAAATATTCTAAATGAGAATAATTTTAGAGTACTTTTCATTTAAATATCATCATCACTTTTGGTACCATGTAAGAATTACTTTGTATCAGGAGTTTGGAAACTTTATCTTTTAGTGCCTTCAAACAGTTTTAATATCATTTCCATTAGGTATTATTTGAAATGCTTGATATGTTCTCTCATGGATTTATCTGGTATAATTTCCCTGTTCTTTCTGGGAAAAGAGAAAATAATGTGCAAACTTTTGTGGTTTTTGTCTAAGAATATTGGTCTGATTTAATATAGCTATCTAATTTCAAAGTAAATTATGAGTTCCAATACTCGTTTAAAGTTTTTTACCTTCATATTTTCTGTCATTCTTAGTTTATTATTTCAGGATCTTTGTCAGTTGCAGCAGGAATTAGAACTACAAAAGGCCTGGTGAGTAATATTTTCTTTTTTTGGTATCAAAAAAAAGGGAAGATTAATAAAAAATGTATTCTGCTAGGGTATAAAACAGGTTTCGTTTCTTTGTTTCTAAAAAATCAGAAGTGATTGTGCCTTTTACCTACTAGCATCTATCTTTCAAAAATTGCAATCAGGCTAGTAATATAATTACTGACATAAGACTGGATATTTTGGCAAGGAAGGGAAACTTGCCCCTGCTGAGGGAATCGTTTTTCAGATATAGAGTATTATTGAGAAGAACTATTGGGTGAGACTACTCAGCAAAACCCTGTAGCATGAGAGTCGGCCCATGACAGTGACACCAAGCATTGGTGTGGCATATTTACTGACTGATTGATTAAAATGTATATTCCAACGGTATTTGATTTTTCAATAAAAGAAATTCACAATAAGGTTATTACATAAGAAGAAGCAAATTTAAAATGTAACTCTCATGCCAAGATACCTTTCATAAAGCCAATAAAATGCAAAAGTCCATATCTCAATAAATGTTTTTTCTAGTTCAAGTTCATATTTGAGTTTTGTTTGTTCAAAAGATAACTATCAAACTCTGGAGCATGATAAATATGGGTTTTCCAAATCTGGCCTCGTGTCTTCTCCAGCTGCAGCCACACTAGGCTCCTCACACTTTGCTGTGCAATTTTAGCTCTTATTGAAAGCCGCCTAACCTTTACCCATGAGAAGAGAATGTACGGAAAACAACACATTGCTGAGAGAGATAATATACAAAAGAAAGAGAGCCATGACAGGCAAACAGCATTTAGAAAAATGATAAGAAATCAGGCATCAGAAGCAAGGAATGGCAGGGAAGGACACAGACAGGGCGTTCCCACTAATGTGTAAAGGACATCAGAAACACGGCTGAAGAGATCTGAAGATCATCTCATGTACCCATAGGAATCATCTGAAATATTTAAGCTGGGGAGTAATGGGATTGTATTTGTTTTTTGGCAAGAGATTAGAGTTGAAACCACTCTAAGGAGATAAATTAGAAGACTGTTGAAACAATCAAGATAAAGATAGACGGCAGTAAGAAATAAATGGTGAGTGTAAAGTGATTCATGGAGATATGTCTGAGGATGCTGTTGGTTGTTTAATTGATTTGCATTCCTTTCTAGGTCCGAGGTAGTCTAGGAATGAATATCACCAGCTCTGTATTGGCTGTATCAGGGATCTTAATCAACGCATTTAGCTTGGCTATTTATTCATTCCATCACTCTTACTGTTACTACCATGACGAGTCAAATGATTGTCACGGGACTGTGTCCATTTTGATGGTTAGTGCTGCCTCTTTTCATGGGATTTCATCATAGGAGCAAGTTTGGGGAGTGCTGGCTCTGGCAACAACAGTAATTAATCCCTAATTGCTGAATGACATTGGGAAGTTGGAGTGATTGAGAAATAGAATAATCTTTTATTTAGGAGTTAGGTAGGTGTCTCATCTGTGTCTTTATTCTTCTTCTATATATAATGAGGCACAATGGGAAGAAAGCTTACAGTTACAGAACACCTACTCATTAATAGTTACTGTGCTGGGTATTTTATATAAATTTTTCAATTTAAATTTTAAAACACTGATTCAGTATGTACTATTATCCTCACTAAAAATGGGGCCCAGATGTCAGTTCTTATTCTCTAATAATGAAGCAAAATTGTCTTGAACAGTATTTTACAAGTGGTGAGTAACTCAGTACCCTTTTCAATATCTTTGAGTGTTCTTGCAAGGTTAACCATTTGTATCCTCAACATCTAGCTCCGGGAAAATTCTCAACCTTCATTCTGAATTTTACTACTTTTTGTACCAATTGTCCTTATCTCAATGCTATCCTAATTGCTTTATTCTGAAAATACCACTTATACAATATTTTGTAGGTAGTAAAACGTCCTGACATTTTACGCCATTGGGTAAGTGTGAGGAGGAAGAGTTCTTGAAGCACATCACAGCAGACTCAAATGCACAAATAAATCTTTATTATTAAAAGGTGTCACCAGGCATGGTGGCTCATGCCTGTAATCCTAGCACTTTGGGAGGCCAAGGCGGGCAGACCGCCCGATGTCAGGAGTTCAAGACCATCCTGGTCAACATGGTGAAACCCATCTCCACTAAAAATACAAAAATTAGCTGGGCATGGTGGTGCCCAGCTACTCAGGAGGCTAAGGCAGGAGAATCACTTGAACCTGGGAAGCAGAGGTTGCAGTGAGCTGAGATTACGTCATTGCACTCCAGCCTGGGCAACAGAGAGAGACTCTGTCAAAAAGAAAGAAAAAGAGAAAGAGAGAGAGAGAGAGAAAGGGAGGAAGGAAGGGAGGAAGGGAGGAACAGAGGAAGGGAGGGAGGGAGAAAGAGAGGGAGAAAAGGAGGAAGGAAAAATCCTATTGGTCATTTTCAACACCAGCAAATTTTCTGTTACTTTCCCTGTATATGAACTTTCAGCCTTTTGCTTTGCTGCTTAGTTCTGTTCCTCACTGTGTCCTTCCCTCTTGTAAACATGGAAACTCAACATTATTCCTAACTTACTAAGCAGAATCAATTGCATTCTGTTTACTTCATTCCTAGCTAATTCTACATAGTTTTGTGGGCTAGTCACACCAAAATAACCCCTTGAGGTGTCTTTGCTAAACTAATTCACTTCCCTTGAGATTCCTAAAGTTCTTTATAGTAAGCAGTTTTATTTCTTGCCACTCACTCAAAATAAGAAAAATCTTATTCAGAGAATTTGACAAATTCTTCCAAGGTCACTCAGAAATTGGCAAAAGCAAGATTAGATTCTACAACTTCTTGTTTCTAATTCCCCTCTTATTTGCTACTGTTATCCTGAAGAATAACTTTATGTTTGGTTTATGAAGGTCTCTTCATTTGTAGATTTTAAGGGCACAAGGATAGAGACAAAATCTGGAATTGGCCGGCTTCATAGGACTGGTTTCCTGGGCATGGGACCTGTGCAGTTACTCAGGTCTTCACAGTTGAAGGAGCTCTGTGCTTGATCTAATGCTCTGCTGTTGCTATCTTGAAATTATTTTTAAAAATTGTAAATAAGAGACTCTACATGACATGCGACTTTTTTTGGAGGCCCATCCCTGTACCTGTTTTTGTAAATAAAGTTTCATAAATAAAGTTTAATTGAAATCTAAAGAAGCCCATCTGTTTACATACTGTGTAGTGCTGCTTTTGTGTGATAACAGCAGGTTTGAATATGTGTGAGAGAGACCTTACAGCCTGCAAAACTTAAAACGTACATGATCTGGCCCTCACAGAAAGCTTGCCATCTTCTAGTCTACCCTTCTAGATGTTAAATCTTTGAAGACAGGGGAATTGTCTGTTTTGTTTGCTGCTCTATCTTCTGTGCCTACAACAGTGTTTGAAACAGAGAGGCCACTACGTCTGTTGAAGGCACAGGAAAATGAATAAGCAATGAATGCAAATATTCTCAAGGTCTTAAGTCTGTATCACTCATATCCCGAGCTCTTTGTCTATTGACTTTTCCACAACAGAGGGACTATCCCTAACTACGGAGAGAAAAAGAGAATATATATATGTGTGCGTGTGTGTATATATATATATGTGTGTGTGTGTGTGTGTATGTATATATATATATATATATTTTTTTTTTGAGACAGAGTCTTGCTCTGTTGCCAGGCTGGAGCTCAGTGGCACAATCTCGGCTCACTGCAACCTCTGCCTCCTGGGTTCAAGCAATTCTTCCGCCTCAGCCTCCCAAGTAGCTGGGACTACAGGCACGTGCCAAACGCCCGGCTAATTTTTATATTTTTAGTAGAGACAGGGTTTCACCATGTTGGCCAGGATGGTCTCGATCTCTTGACCTCGCAATCAACCCACCTCAGCCTCCCAAAGTGCTGGGATTACAGGCGTGAGCCACCGCGCCCGGCCAAAAGAGAGAATATTTAAACCAGATAATCCCTATGTCAATCCAGGGTAAAATTAATAGAAATCAGTGTACTGCCCAATGTTCTCCAAATTTTGACCATCTTTCTTGGCTGAGGACTAGACCTAAAGTCAGTGTTCTCGGGAGATGGAATAAAGACTGACCTATTTGGTGTTCACTGTTGTGTTAGCTTCTTACGGTTACTATAACAAATTACTATGAATTTAGTGTCTCAAGACAAGACTGTTTGGTTATCTTATATTTCTGGAGGTCAGAAGTTCAAAATGGGTCTCACTAGGCTAAAATCAGAGAGTTGGCAAGGCTGTACTCCTTTCTGAAGGCTTAGGCGATGATAAGTTTTACTGTCTTTTCTGGCTTCTGTAGGCTGCCTCTGTTTCTTGGTTTGTCATCCCACCCTCTACCTTCAAATCAAGCAATGCAGTATCTTCAAATCTCTCTTGAACTCTATTCTGCCTCTTGCTTCTACTTACAAGGATTCTGTCATTATTTTGAATCCACCTGAATAATCAAGGAAAATTCTCTTAGCTAATAAGCAACCTTAATTTCATCTGCAAATTTAACACTTTTTGCTATGCAAAAAGAACAACGGTCCCCCAGGGAGGTCTGCATTCTAATCCCCAGAACCTGAGGATTAGATTAGGATTAGCAGACCTCTCTGGGGGACCATTACTCTGCTTACAAGCACTAAGATATGGAATAAAACTATTTTTCAATGATATGAATTTCTAGTACTCAGTAGGACTAGGATGACAATTGCCTTTATACTGCCTTCCTGACTTTTTAAAGCACTTTCATCTTTCTTACGCACCATAGCACTTGGAAGTACTGAACTAGGGAATAAATGTCTGTGATGATTTTGTCAGTGAAAAAAGTGAGAAGTTACTTCAGCAGATCAAGAATTGGTCAAGGGTATGGCTGCAATTGGGAGGCAGGTTTCCTGACTCCCGGCCAGTGCTTTTCCTCTTGTGACATTGTGGTTACTACTCAATGTTTTCACTTATCTCCGTTTCTCACATTTCTTTGGTATGAGTTTTCTCCTAGGGTATGGATGGCTTGGTGCTCCTCTTAAGTGTGCTGGAATTCTGCATTGCCGTGTCCCTCTCTGCCTTTGGATGTAAAGCGATGTGTTGTAACCCCGGTGGGGTGAGTATTGACCTTCATTTGAAGATGTCTGTATTAGTTTTCTATTGCTGCATAATCACTTACACAAACTTAGAGTCTTAACACAGAACACATTCATTATCTCTCAGTTTCTATGCATCAAGAGTCTAGGCCCAGCTGAAGTGGGTCCTCGACTCAGGATCTTGCAAGGCTGTTATCAGGAAGTCGGCTGGGGCTGTGGCCTTGTCTGAAGCTTCTGATTCTCTTCCGTGCTAATGTGGCGGAATTCATTTCCTCTCAGTTGGAGAACTCAGGACAATGTACTTTTTCTTTGAGACCAGCAGGAAACTCAGTTGCTAATGCTTTAATCCTTTCATAAAGCATTCACATGAACAGGTGAGGTCTATTCAGAATAATCCCTTCTCTGATAAACTGAAAGTCAGGTAGTCAGTACCTACACACAGGACTTGTATCCCCTCTTATACACAGGTTCCATCCACACTGGAGGGGAGGGAATCATCAGGGGTCAATGAGTGTCACCTTAGAACTCTGCCTACCACAATAGCTACAGAAGAGCTCTTTTTCCCTTTCCTTTCTCCCTTAAAGGGCATAACCTCTGAATCCAGATACAAGAATAATTCACAATGAAAAGGTCCCCAAAAAGTATTTTATTTTATTCCATTGTCCTATTACAACTTTCCCTGGAATACTGAAGAAATGTCAGGATCTCAGACTTCTCTAGCAGCCTGTGCATACCTGCTCACTCTGTTACCCCAAGACCTGCATTAGATGCTCCTGGCAGCTAAGCCCAAAGAATGTCACACAGAGAGAGGAAAGTGGGGAATGGAAGGAGAGAAGAGACCAAGAAAGAGGCTCTAGGAAGAACAGGGAGGGATATCCTCCAAGGGTTCAGGGTTTCAGAATGAGGAAATAGATAATAAACCCCAACAGCTTCCCAAAGGCCCACAGGCAGACAAAACTACAGCCAAATAATAAAATAATCATAGTGTGATGAGATGGTTCTTCTGTTGCCCTTCTTCATCATTTTGTACCTCTCTGTCTTCTTTTGAGATTCTCAGGCAACACCACATCCCACTTCCCCACAGCCCTTCCTCACAGAAGAGAAATTGACTATAGCACATTAACTCTAGTAGTGGGGTTTTGCATTGCAAAACCCAAGATTGAGAGATTCTCAGCAATTACCAATAATTTTCTAATTTCATTGAGTAAAGCTTTCTGTTTTCATTGAGTAAAACATTTGGACATAGAGGTAAACTCCTTAGTAACTTTCATGTCATAATATTTAAGCCTGTATTCCCTTTAGCTCTTAGCATAGGAGCTGGGGAATGTTGTTTCCTGATCTCCTAGTATGAATTCAGAAAAGCAGTGGTTTGGGGGCATATGATGGCTAGCTCTCTATCTCTTACTGGTTCTTCTGCCAACCCTATGTCAAATTGAGTTTGGGGAAGAATAACCAGAACTTTTCTTAGTTTCATGATGATCCCTGCTATTCTGAGCCAGTGTGGTTTTTGCAAATGCTTTATTCATAACCAGCAAATCATGATTTGGGTATGTTGATGTCATCAGCATGAACAACCTGGTTTGGAAGAAGAGCACCATATTTTTCACGGCACCTTGGTTTACTTAACATATTGGGCACCACCATCCACACATAAGATTGATCCACTTGCAAGACCGGGAAAGTGGTCATCAGCAACTCAGGTCAAGAGCTATCACTGAATGTTGTGCCCTAAATCTGGCCTGATCTAGAGAATGACTGAGAAGCTCCACATGTTCGATCTTGAGAATGAATCAGAAAAGAAAAGAGCAAACTGTAATAATGATGACTTTATGTGAGCAGGAAAGGGGCACTCTGAGGTTATTTGGGTGACTCACCTATGGCATTCTGATTGATTTCACAGATTGTGTTAATTCTGCCACCAAATTCTCATATGGCAGGAACAGCATCTCCTGCTCCACTTAATGAGGTTTGATGCCACCAAAAGAGCAACAGAAGAATGCTTCAGAAAATCTATGCTGACTGTAACACAAGAACCCCACATGAGAAAATACAAGAATCCAACTCGGATACTGATAGACATATTGATATCATTATTACATGTAATCCAATTATAAACTGTATGTGTGTATATAGATAATACATTCAAAATTTTGTTCTCATTTTTTCCCCTGGAACTCAACAACTCATTTCACTGGCTCTTTATCAGAGTACTAGAAGTTAAATAAATAAATAACGAATTTAACGAGGCAACAGCACTTGAAAGTTTTTCATTCAATATAAGAACTTTCTATAAAGGCATTATATTGGCAAATAAGATTTGGAAGTAGGAGAGTAAAAAAGGTATTGCTAAAATGAGGCCTCCATGCAAAACACATACTTCTGCCCCTCTGTATAATATTCCTCTCATTTATTTAACTTCTTTTTTCGCCCACCTATGGGGACCAAAGTGCTTTTTCCTTCAGGAAGTAGAGATGCTTGGCCTTCTCTTCCTCTCCCCATAGATGGCACCTTAAAATAGCACAGTCCGTCCTTGCATCTACACAAACTATCATTTGAGTAAAAGCATAGATGGAGTAAAAATCATATTAAGGATCAGATTCATCTTATATTTCCTATATCTTCTTCTTCCTTTCCCTTCTCCCACCTTCTCCTGGCAGACTTGTATCTTAACCGAATTTGTATCCTGTGCCATATATGGAAGTGTGCAACAAATGGTATTTTTAAATACATTTGTTTTCATTGCAGAGCAAAAATAAATACAATTAGAAGCAATACTTTTGTGTGCTACCTACTTCCTTTTCTGATGCAATATGATGGAACGTTACTAAGTGTTGATGTCAAAAATACAGTATGGTGGTAAATAATGTGGGCTTTCTAATCAGACAATCCCGGGTTTTCATCTTGCTATCCCATCTTTGTTGTTTACTACCTATGTAGCTATGAACATGCCACAGAATTTCTCTGTGCTTCATATTTCTTTTCAGGAAAGTAGTAATAATATTGTCTGGTCCGTAGACCTGAGAGAATTATTTGGTATAACAAAGGTAGAAATACCAGTACTCTGATTGGTACATATGGAGCCTCAAAAGTTGTAATTAATACAAAGAAATGTATATATGTACATAGATATGTATTATACATATCAATTTATCATTTTATTCAGCATATATTTATAAAGTATCTATAATGAGGCAGATATTGTTTTAAGTATATAAGAAAATAGTGGTAAGACAGATAATATCTTATATATACAAGATAATAATGGTGAGTAAGAGAGATAATATCCTTCCTCTCTTGTAGGTTAAAATTTTATAGGATAGGACATAGATTAACACATTTCTAACATTATATGTTGTTAGAAGCTAACAGGAAGAATTAATGTGCTAGAGAGTGGTTGCTGGTAGTAGTGGTGAGAGATGAGTCATTAGAGTATAAACAGAAAAGCTTTTTGGGGGGAAGTAATATTTTCATTATGATAAGATAAAAATTATTGCATTTTCATAGACATTCCTATTTTCCAACTCAGTATATAGTATTTCTATAAATCTCATTCTGCCCTATACTCACATATCTATTGTAGTATCCACGCTTTCTCCATGCATGCTTTTCATGGGAATGGGAGGCCTTTCTTCTATCAATGCTAGCCTGTCTACTTTCTCCAGCTCCAGAGATGGACAATGCTTGGAAAAAGTCAATTAAGACATTCTATCTTCTTGGTTGAAGGTTGGAAGGTAATCTAGCAAGAACCACCAAATAGAACTTAATAATACTGCATTTATTTCAGTGTAGATGTTCTAGATCTCTTATTGGACATCAGTAAGAATACATGTAGCCTGCTTTATTACTGGCATATGTGTATGACTATAAAGGAAGTAGGTTTAAGAGAAAGTCAAATAAGCAGAAATAGCAATAAATGGAAATAAAATGAATCCTTGATTCCATGAGAAGCTAGATCCTGAAACTTGTTTTAATTCTGACTTTTAATAAATATTTATGGTCTAAACCATTTCAGCTGAGTTTATTATTAATTAAAGCACATGGTTTTTCCCATTTTCTTTTTCTGTAATTGTTCCTATTCTTTAGCTATTTGCTTTTCCTTTTCTAATATTTTTTATATTTTACATTTTTTAATATTTTATATTTTTCACTTTTATACTCTTTGCATCCATGTATTTCTTGAAATCCTTATACATGTTTATAATATATATTCTAAAGCCCTTCTCTTTTGTTGTCATCTCTGAAATTTACAGGTCTGTTTTTATTAATTAATTTTTCTCCTAGCTATTTGTTATTGTGATTTTCCTGCTTCTTGGCATATATAATAATGTAGACTAGATGCTGGATATTATGAGTTTTATTTGATTGAGTGCTCAAAGTTTTCTTTTTTCACAAGATATTACTTTATTTCTTGCAGGAGCTTAAACTTGAAGACTAATTTGATTTTCTTGAGACTTTTAAAAAGGCATGATAGGGAGGGTGCATTAGTCCCTTTTCATATTGCTATAAAGAACTACCTGATGCTGGGTAGTTTATAAAGAAAAGAGGTTTAATTGATTGACAGTTCCACAGGTTCTACAAGAGGCATGGCAGGGGAGGCCTCAGGAAACTTACAATCATGGCAGAAGGGGAAGGGGAAGCCAGCATGTCTTATGTAGCGGAAGCAGGAGGAAGAGAGAGTGAAGGGGAGGAAGTTCTACACACTTTTAGCCAGATCTCGTAAGAAGTCACTATTATGTGAATAGCAAAGGGAAAGTCCACCTCCATGATCCAATCACTTCCTACTGGGTCTGTCCCCAACATTAGGGATTAAAATTCAACATGAGACTTGAGTGGGGACACAGAGCCAAGTGATATCAGAAGGTTTATAATTGTTATTAGTTGGGCATATGCTTTAATAATAATTGACTTATTATTAAAGAATTATATTTCTGGAGGTCTCTCTCCCAAGTATTCATGGATGTCCCTACATTCCAGCTGATTGGAACTTGAATGTCTCTCAGCCCTGTGTGAGCCCTGGTAATCATACAGCTTACAACTACCTGGCTAGTCTTTGACTGTATTTTAAACTTTTATTACATGCATAGGTTTATAAATGCACAGTTTAGTGTTAGACAACAAATTTAGGATACTTCCTTACAGATTTCTGGACCTCTGTCTCTGCATAGCTATCCCCTTTATGGTTCTCTTTTCACTAATTACAGCATCTCAGTGCCCTAAAATTCTGGTTTTTGTCTTCTGAATTTGGCAATATCAGAATGGATCCCTCTCCCTGACCATGGTCTGGAAAGTTTCCTTATGCAGAAAACCAGAGCAATTATTATATTCACATTTGTTTTCATTTTTTAATGTTTAAAGTCCTGCACTAACTGTTGCTCAATGTCAGGAAGCAGTTGTACTTATTTTTTTCCAGTTTTATTCATGATATAAAACATTTTACTGAGACAAGGTCTAACTCTGATACCCAGGTTTGAGTGCAGTGGTGCAATCATAGCTCACTGCAGCCTCAAAATACTGGGCTCGAGAGATTCTCTAACTTCAGCCTTCCAAATGCTAGGATAAGAGGCATTAGCCACTGTGGCAAACCCAGTTTTCTAACTGAACAGAGTGGAAGATTAAGTCTGGTGCTATCATAATTGGAAGAGTTGAGTTTCAACTTTAAAAAGATGCTCACAGGCCGGGTATGGTGGCTCACGTCTGTAATCCCAGCACTTTGGGAGGCTGAGGGGGGCAGATCACTTGAGATCAGGAATTCAAGATCGGCCTGGCCAACCTGGTGAAACTTTGTCTCTACTAAAAATACAAAAGTTAATTGTGCATGCCTGTAATCACAACTACGTGGGAGTCTGAGGAAGGAGAATCACTTGAACATGGGAGGCAGAGTTTGCAGTGAGCCATGATCATGCCACTGCATTCCAGCCTGGGCCACACAGTGAGACACCATCTCAAAAAAAAAAAGAAAAAAAAAGAAAGTTCATGAACACAGATACCAGCATTTTAATTTCATTTTTATATTAAAATTGATTTAAACATGTCAACATATGCAACTTAATCTAATCAATACTTATAAGTTAAAATATTCAAGCAGAAAATTGAAGTATTATCATTTTCATATGCTGATACTTTAGTCACCTTGTTTGGGTTTCATAAGAAGCAACTATTAAAAGACACTAGCATATTGCAGTTATTTTATATTTAATTTGTGATATTTTCCAATGTGTTATAATGTTCAGACAGTTTTAATATAATGGAAAGCTTTGTTTTCACACAACGTAAATAGAGGAGACATAAGCTATACAAATTCTGGGGAAAATATTTAAATCTTTGAATTAATTAAAATATGTCTCTCAGTTTGAATTTTGAGTTTACTGTAGAAAAACACAGAAAATATGTGTAAAGCAACTTCCTTTTGAATGCCTGGTGGATAGAAAAACAAAAGAACAACTAAATTTGAGATATGGTTTAAACAAAACTAATGATGCATTTGCTTTCCGGTTTGAATTTCTTCAAGATCAGCAATTTGTTTTGTTTTGTTTTGTTTTGTTTTTTGACTAAGGTTTGTTGAGATTGCTACTGCTCATATGATTCCCAGGAACTTAAGTACTTTTGAGTAACTGTGTGAGGCTGATAATACTAGATTTAAAAAAATTCATCTTCAGTAAGTACATTCTTTCCAACAGAGGAAGCAGTTCAGAAGGTTCTTTGTGATTCCCCCTCTGGATCTTTTTATCATCAATTTCAGCAAAGGGTGGTATTTTTTTTTTCAGTAAAAGGTCAAGATAGTTTGTTCTACTTTTTCCTCAGACTCCAGGTACAACTTAACCAGATAAACCCTGTAACTTGCTCCCATCTCTTGAATGTATGCTTTCAGCTTGGCCAGGAGGGGCTGGACATCAGAATGAGGAGAGCCACAGTCTGGGTGGGGCTCAGGAACCTCACAGTGCTTTGTAAGCCAGCTATCATCTAGGGGGGTCCTTTTCCCCTTACACCAGCGTCAAAGTGCTTCAACTCTTGTCAATTACGTTCATTAATTGATTTTTTGTTTTTTGAGACAGAATCTTGCTTTGTCCCCAGGCTGGAGTGTAGTGGTGTGATCTCAGCTCACTGCAACCTCCACCTCCTGGGTTGAAATGATTCTCCTGCCTCAGCCTCCCGAGTAGCTGGGACTACAGGTGCACACCACCACGCCCAGCTAATTTTTGTATTTTTTAGCAGAGATAGGGTTTCAACATGTTGTTGGTCAGGATGGTCTCAATCTCTTGTCCTCATAATCCACCTGCCTCGGTCTCCCAAAGTGCTGAGATTACAGGCTTGAGCCACCGCGTCCGGCTTGAATTTTTATCTTAAGTTGTTTTTTTCTACTTAGTGTTCTCTTCCATATTAAGAGAATAATGAAAGTATTCCCATTTTACCTCCAACTCTGAAGCCACAGAAACTGTGCCCATAGCAGGGTCACTAAATGACCTAAATGACATATATGCTTATGTATATACACAAACACACATATGTATGGAATATACATAAATTTGTATATTTTTGAAAAATATATTTAAATATATAAATAATTTTAATATGTACAAATGTATATTATTTGAAAATAAATTTAAGTATATAAAGAACTTGTATATTAGATACAAATTTATATATATTTCATATCCATATATGCATATACTTTTTTTCTTACATCATAAAACTCTGACAGCATCTGCATGTAAGATAAGAGTCCTTATTTTTTTGTTGACAAAGATTATCTTTCCCAGAATCTGGATTAGAAAATTTAGTTATTTAGTATTTGGTTGTATTATTTCAATATTTTGATTGAATTTATTCTGGAACTAGAAATTAGACTGCAAATTATGCAAGTTTTGCTTAGCATATCATATGCATGTATTTGTTTTAGCTGACCTAGAAAACTAACAGTTTATATTTCACTTTTTGGTTTTCTATCTAAAAGATATTTGATTAAAGAAGAAAACCCATTCAAAGTCTTTGTTTGTAGATATGATATATTCTCTATTTCCAATTATATTGCCCAAGTCAGAGTCTATTATTTTCCCCAGGTGGATATTTGAAAGGACTCAAAAAACACCACAGAATGTATTCACAGAAGGCTTTTATCTAAAGGCAGACAGTACAATGCAGCAAAAGAGAGAGTAGGCAAGCACTGGAGACATTCCACAGTATAAGCTCCCCACAGGCCTAACCAGACACATGAACCAGGCCAGTTT